>CM035847.1:222371397-222638156 GCA_020510985.1 Pholidichthys leucotaenia
TGGTAGTGAGCGCTATCCGAGCCACCGGGTCTGGGTGCGCCAGTAGTGCAGCGTTCGCCAGAGCTGTTTTAACCTCAGAACGCCTGCTCCCGCTCAGGAGTCCAGTCGACTCTGTCCGCTGGTTTCCGTTTCTTGAGTGTGGCGTACAACGGCTGTATGAGCTGGGCTGCGTGGGGGAGGGAACGGTTATAAAAGTTAACCATCCCCCAAAACTCCTGCAGCGCCCTGACATTGATATTGAGGAGAAAAAAATAGCAAAACAATTTAGTTACATTACTTTTATGATTCCAAACAGTTTGAAATTGACAGTGCACAGTGGACATTGACTCATAACTTTTGAATATTTCTAAGACTTAGCTACATCAGTTATTGTGCAAAATGAACTGCTCAAGACTCAATGGAGATTGAAACTGGTGAGCTGAAATGAATGCTGGAATTATAAAAAGTAATGGTATGTTGGAATTTTATTTCTATTATGGAATAGATAAAATTAACTGATTTTGATTTGATCAGGTGTTAAAGCATGTAATGGATAATGCTTGTTGGAATGTTTTAGGAATGCCATCTTCTTGGAACATAAGTCAATATTATACAGTAATAAAGTGGCATTCAGCTGTTTGTTTTATGTCATTTAAGCACAGTTCTGGTTCTTAAAAATCATAAAAACCCAGGAGCTCTGCCCCGGACCCTGCTGGGGGACTATGTCCCCCAGACCTCCTGCTAAATTTTCAGATAATTTCCCCAACCCCAAATCACATCCCTGGAGCCATTGTTTCCATTTGGAATTACGAAGGAATTAGGTCAGCATTGTATACGTTTTCATCATGGAATCTGCCGGAGAAAAATCACAAATGAGTGTGAAAACCAAACGAAAATTACAGTCTTTTCACGAGGAATACTCCAAAGCATTTCCAGGAATTGTTATTCGCTCAAGAAAGGGTGAAAATTACCCCAACTGCACTTTGTGTAGACAAGATTTTTCGACCAGACATGGAGGAATCAGCGATGTGAAAGACCATGTGGGAACGAAAAAACACAAGTCGAATGCCAATGCCAGTGACACCAGCGGCAAACTTTCTACGTTCTTCGTAAGAAAAATAGAAACATGATTACTGAAGAAATATGAGGTTGTTAGCCACATTTTAACTTGATTTAATGCTAATATGTGTTTGCCGTCGGGGGGCTTTGCCCCCCTGAACCCCCCACCAGGACTTTGTCCTGGACCTACCGGGGCCTGTGGCCCCTGGACCCCGGCTAGCTACTAGGCTTTTCAGGTTTTAAAAGTTGGCAGGTATGAAACAGTGATGCATGGTCATTAAACCAGGTTTTGATACTTTTGGCAGGGGGGGGGGAGGGGGTGCCAAGTCCTGCTGGAAAATGAAATCAGGTTCTCCATGAAGCTTGTCAGCAGAGGGAAGCATGAAGTGCTCTAAAATTTCCTGGTAGACGACTGCGCTGACTTTGATCTTGATAAAACACAATGGACCAACACTAGCAGATGACATTGTTCATCAAATCGTCACTGACTGTGGAAACTTCACACTAAACCTCAAGCAGCTTATATTATTACACCGGAGTGGTGGATCAGTTGGTAGAGCATCCGCCCCACACCCGGGAGGCAGGGGTTCAAATCCCGACTGGGTCATGCCGAAGACCGTATAAAAGTGGAACTTCCTGCCGTCCAGCTTGGTGCTCAGCAATAATGGAATGGAGGAGGGAAATTTGTGGTGGCGCCTTGCATGGCAGCGGCCCTCTGATTCTGCACTTGGGGTGTGTGTGATTAACACAGTAGATGGGTAAAACACAATCTCGTTCTACTGTACATGATTGGTTGTACAGTTGAATGACAATAAGGGTGATTTTAATTTAATTTTAATTTAATTTTTGCGCCTCTCCAGACTCTGGGACTTGGATTTACAAATGAAATGCAAAAGTTACTTTTATCTGAACAGAGGTCATCTGCTGGTGTTTGTTCACAGTGTTTTATCAAGACCCAAGTCAGCGCAGTCCTCTACCAGGAAACTTTAGAGCACTTCATGCTTGCCTCTGCTGACAAGCTTTATGGAGAAGCTGATTTCATTTTCCAGCAGGACTTGGCACCCCCCCCCCACCCACACACACACACACACTGCCAAATGTATCAAAACCTGGTTTAATGACCATGGCGTCACTGTGTTTGACTGGCCAGCAAATTCTCCTGACCTAAACCCCTTAGAGAATCTATGAAGCATTGTCAAGAGGAAGATGAGACACCAGATCCAACAATGCAGACGAGTTGAAGGTCACGATCAAAGCAACCTGGACCTTCATAACACCTCAGCAGTGCCATAGGCTGATCATCGCCACGCCATGCCACATTGATACAGTAGTTAATCCAAAAGGAGCCCTGACCAAGTATTGTGTACATGGATATTCTTTTCAGTTGGCCAATGTTTCTATTAAAAACTATTTTTTAAAATTAATTTTATGTAATATTCTTATTTTTTGAGAAACTGAATTTGGGGTTTTCATGGGCTGTAAGCCATAATCACCAAAATTGAAATAAATAAACACTTGGAATATATCACTCTCTGTGTAATGAATCTATATTATACAGACGTGGACAAAATTGTTGGTACCCCTCTGTTCACGAAAGAAAAACCCACAGTGGTCACAGAAATAACTTGAATCTGACAAAAGTGGTAATAAATAAAAATTCTATGAAAATTAACCAATGAAAATGAGACAATGCTTTTGAATTGTGGTTCAACAGAATTATTTTAAAAAACAAACTCATGAAACAGGCCTGGACAAAAATGATGGTACCCCTAGAAAAGATTGAAAATAATGTGACCATAGGGACATGTTCAACCAAGATGTGTCCTCTAATTAACATCACAGGTGTCTACAAACTTGTAATCAGTCAGTCGGCCTATTTAAAGGGTGACAAGTAGTCACTGTGCTGTTTGGTGACATGGTGTGTACCACACTAAACATGGACCAGAGGAAGCAAAGGAGAGAGTTGTCTCAGGAGATTGGAAAGAAAATTATAGACAAGCATGTTAAAGGTAAAGGCTATAAGACCATCTCCAAGCAGCTTGATGTTCCAGTGACTACAGTTGCACATATTATTCAGAAATTTAAGATCCTCCGGACTGTAGCCAACCTCCTGGGACGTGGCTGCAGGAGGAAACTTGATGAAAAATGGAAGAGAAGGATAATATGAATGGTAACAAAAGAGCCCAGAACAACCTCTAAACACATTCATGGTGAACTCCAAGGTCAAGGTACATCAGTGTCAGATCGCACCATCCGTCGTTGTTTGAGCCAAAGTGGTCTTCATGGGAGACGACCAAGGAGGACACCACTGTTGAAAACAAATCATTAAAAAAGCCAGACTGGAATTTGCCAAACTGCATGTTGACAAGCCACAAAGCTTCTGGGAGAATGTCCTATGGACAGACGAAACAAGACTGGAACTTTTTGGCAAGGCACATCAGCTCTGTGGTCACAGATGCAAAAATGAAGCATACCAAGAAAAGAACACTGTCCCTACTGTGAAACATGGAGGAGGTTCTGTTATCAATGAAATCTCAAGACTATCGAGGTATTCTAGAGAGAAATGTGCTGCCCAGTGTCAGACAGCTTGGTCTCAGTTGCAGGTCATGGGTCTTACAACAGGATAATGACCCAAAACACACAGCTAAAAACACCCAAGAATGGCTAAGAGCGAAACATTGGGACTATTCTAAAGTGGCCTTCTATGAGCCCTGATCTACGTAAATCCTACTGAACATCTGTGGAAGGAGCTGAAACATGCCGTTTGGAGAAGGCACCCTTCAAACCTGAGACAACTGGAGCAGTTTGCTCATGAGGAGTGGGCCAAAATACCTGCTGAGAGGTGCAGAAGTCTCATTGACAGTTACAGAAATTGTTTGATTGCAGTGATTGCCTCAAAAGGTTGTGCAACAAAATATTAAGGGTACTGTGGAGAGCGTGAAATGAAGAGGCTGAATTTATTTCTCAATTCAGGTTTATTAATCATCTCACATCTCCAACCATCTCTCAAACAGGAAAAGAGAACAAACTACTCCAATCCCCCACTTTTATACCTGGGACATCAAAGTACAGAATCACATTGTCATTAAACCCTCCATCAACAATACCTCTCCCCCAGGCCTTTTCTTCCTCCACCTGACCCCAGGAGGTCAGGAAGTCCTTTCAGAGTCTTTACTAAAGGTACCTCCACCTCCTACTGTTATCCCCAGGAGGTCCAGACTTATTGTTCCTTCTAAGACGTGAGGTTACAAAATACATATGCAGTCTTAAGCATCTCAATCACTGTGCTATACATATGCAGTCAAAGCATCCAAAATATGTGTGCCACAGGTACCATCACTTTTGTCCTGGCCTGTTTCATGAGTTTGTTTTTATTAAAATAATTCTGTTGAACCACAATTCAAAAGCATTGTCTGATTTTCATTGGTTAATTTTCCTAGAATTTTTATTTATTACCACTTTTGTCAGTCATTTCTGTGACCATTGTGGGTTTTTCTTTCATTAACAGAGGGGTACCAACAATTTTGTCCACGTCTGTATATGGGTTTCATTTTCTGAAGAGTGACAAAAAATAATGAGCTTTTTTCATGATATTCTAATTTTCTGACATGTACCTGTATATAATTTAAGAAATCTGTGGCGATGGCACGGTCATAGGACTCGCTAAAAGATCATAGGACTTGCTGTGAGATCAAAGGCAGGCATCACAATCATTGGACTCGCTAAAAGGTCATAGGACTCACTATGACATCATCACAGATCAAAGGCAGGCTTCACTCGCGATCATAGGACTCACTATGACATCATCAAAGATCAAAGGCAGGTCTGTCTGTCACGATGTCATGGTCATAGGACTTGCAAAAAGATCATAGGACTCACTATGAGATCAAAGGCAGGCATCACTCATGATCATAGGACTCACTAAAAGATCATAAGACTCGCTATGACATCAAAGATCAAAGGCAGGCTTCACTCACGATCATAGGACTCGCTATGACATCAAAGATCAAAGGCAGGCTTCACTCATGTTCATAGGACTCGCTATGACATCATCAAAGATCAAAGGCAGGCTTCACTCGCGATCATAGGACTTGCTATGACATCATCAAAGATCAAAGGCAGGCATCACTCATGATCATAGCACTCGCTATGACATCAAACATCAAAGGCAATCATCATAGATCAAAGGAAGGCATCGCTGAACGAGTGGTGATGTCAAAGATCAAAGGCAGGTTTCACCATGGTTACTGTTGCCACGGTAACGGTAACTCTACGGGCACGCAGAAAGGCTTGCATACACTTGCTTTCTATGGGCATTCACGGATATGCATGGGCATGCACAGGTATGCACTAGTTAAACTAAAACTAAACTAATGGAGTCATGAACACTGATCTTACCTGAGGCAAGTGAGGCCTGCAGTTCTTTGGATGTTGTTTTGGGGTCTTTTGTGACCTCTTGGATGAGTCGTCACTGCACTCTTGGGGTAATTTTGATCGGCCAGCCACTCCTGGGAAGGTTCACCCCGTTCCATGTTTTCACCATTTGTGGATAATGGCTCTCACTATGGTTCGCTGGAGTCCCAAAGCTTTAGAAATGGCTTTATAACCTTTTCCAGACTGACAGATCTCAATTACTTTGTTTCTCATTTGTTCCTGAATTTCTTTGGATCAGAGCATGATGTCTAGCTTTTGAAGATCTTTTGGTGTACTTCACTTCATCAGGCAGGTCCTATTTAAGTGATTTCTTGAATGAGAATGGGCGTGGCAGTAATCAGACCTGGGTGTGGCTAGAGAAATTGAACTCAGCTTTCCAAAGATGTAATGAACCACAGTTAATTTGTTTTAACAGGTGGGGGGCAATCACTTTTTCACATAGGGCCATATAGGTTTGGATTTTTTTTTACCCTTAATAATAAACACCTTCATTTAAAAACTGCATTTTGTGTTTACTTGTGTTATCTTTGTCTAATATTTATATTTGTTTGACGATTTGAAACATTTGTGACAAACATACAATAAAAATGAGAAATCAGGAAGGGGCAAACACTTTTTCACACCACTGTATGTGGTAGTAGAATCAAAGCTCTGTTACGCACACCACTTCTGATGCACCATCAACAGAAGTAGGTTGGCATTTAGTTACAGGCAAATCTTGTCTGCCAGCCATGTTTCAAAAATATCTGGATTAGCAGTCTTTATTGTCTTGCTTCTTCCTTGTTGCCATGACCTAGTAAATCACTGTGGTGTTGAGATTTTGGATAACCAGATGTTTGTGCATGTTTGCTTTGCCCATCCTTGAATTAGACATTGATTGTGAAATTAATCCTCACAGTTGTTCACGACTATTGAAACAGTTTTCCTGCTTCTTCTTCAAATCCAGACTGCTGCCCTGAGGGCTGTTGGGAATATTGTGACAGGGACAGATGAACAGACCCAAGTGGTGCTCAACTGTGACGCTCTCAGCCACTTTCCTGCACTCCTCACTCACCCGAAGGAGAAAATCAACAAGGTAACATTGTCAATCTGTTTCATCGACATCTCACTCACTGACGATCTCATGCTGCTTCATTAACTGCCTGGAAGTGATGAAATCAGAGACTCTGTGCAAGTGTGAATGCTTTTTAAAAGGTATTAATTGGGATAGCTAAACATAGGAATTCACAACATGGAGAATCGTGAGGATGAAGAAGCTCAAGAGGACGTCTGTGACGATGCAGCTTTAGTTAGTGATACCTTTGGGGGTGGGGAAGAGGATACTAGTGTGCGTGTGATTGTGTGATACCATGGGTTGGTGGAAAAAGGATCCTGAAATATCCTTGCTGACAATGGAGTGCATCTGAGACTAGTCACTTAAAAAAATAGAGGCCCTTTTGTGACTGGACGATGATTAGAGCCTCAAAGTTGTCCATTCCCCACCCACAGCACCCTGTCTCTATCAAGGGTCAACAGTCAAAGTTGGCCACTGAATTCTGATCCAGCTTAGAAACAAAACTGCCTTTGTTTTTTTTGTGTAAAATCTGCATAAGGTAGTTTTCCATCTTGACAGTAGGAAACACTTGTGTATTTATTTTATTTATGTATTTATTTTACCTTTAGGAGGCAGTGTGGTTTCTGTCCAACATCACAGCAGGAAACCAGCAGCAGGTCCAAGCTGTCATTGATGCTAAGCTTGTTCCCATGATCATTCACCTGCTCGATAAGGTTTGTTTCCCTCTCAAGTTGGTTGGTTGTTGTATAATTAACTTCTACCAAGTACATAATGCTTATGGTCACAATTGTTTGTGTGTGTATGTTTGTATATCATAACTCAAAAAGTTATTCCCAGATTTTGATTGAAGTGACACTCAAGTTTTTATCCCCCACTTGTTGAAGTCCAAAGGGGGATTATGTTATGGGTCAGTCCATCTGTTCCACTTTTGTGAAATCAACTTCTCCTACAGTTTTGTTCTGATTGTTTTGAAACTTGGTACTATGTTTTGAATATGCACACTGAAGATGCACATATTGCAATTTGGTTCTGATTGGATGATTTTTGCAGGAGTTGTAGCCCCTGACCTATGACGTCCTGTTTCACCTCATTTCGTAGACAGTAAAGGCCCTTTTCCACTAGTACCTGTTTGGCCCTACTCACTTCGACTTGGCTTTACTCTACTCGGTTCGTTTTTGTTTCCATTACAGCTGAGTCCCGTCTGGGGTGGGTGGGATTTTTTTACAGCAAGGCGACGCCACACTCCCGTGACATAAAACACACGACACAAGCAAAACACAACATGGAGGCTGTACAAGGCGTCTCCTCGGTCTCTGGCTTTTTGTCAGCGTAAAGGCCAAAAAGGACCACCAGACAAGGGTACAGGCAGCGAGACAAAACATTCTGGACAAGTACTGGAGCGTTTAGCGGTATACCTTTGATGTTTGAGGTATACCTATGAGGAAAATTGGAGACCTCTCTCATCTTTTAAGTAGGAGAACTTGCACAATTGGTGGCTGACTAAATACTTTTTTGCCCCACTGTAAGTACATGCACAGCATGAAAGTGCAACATGTAAAAAACCCCCCACCTTTTTCACCAGGATCACAACTAGCTAATTTCATCAGAATACAAGGAGAGCACGGAGCACAGAGTTAACATTGACGGCTAACTAGCTAGCTTGTTATCTGCACACAAGTGACGTTGTTGTGGTCTGTTCAAAGTGAACTTTCCACTGCTGGGATAAATAACGTAAAAGATGCATAATATCACATCACTCACCATCCTCTATATTGTAATATCACAGCTTTCAACTTCTGAAGTTGGGTGCTCCGGCCATAAGGGTGGCTCCGTCTAGTTGCCTCTGGATTCTCTCATAAGCCGAAAGGCACAGAAAACTACTGGACCACGGTGTTGATTTCCGTGGGTCTGATTTCTGTGAAGCCATTCTATCATTTATACTGACGCTTGCTTGCTGGCTCACGGATGAATCTTTACAAATGGCATCCCCAGATTCTGAATTCAGCCTTCAAACGTCGCTCTCAAGATGTTACGCCCTGACCAATCAGTGGCCTGCAGTCTGTTGACGTCACATTTTCAGCTCGACTCAGCATATTTAGTCCCCCCCTCGCTATAGGTATGAAAAAAGGCCCTGGTACCGGGTACCAGGTACCTAGTGGAAAACCCTACAAAGCGAGTAGAGTAGGGCTGAGTGGGTACTAGTGGAAAAGGAGCTTAAGGCTTTGAGTGTGACTGTTGCTGAATTGCGACATAACCCCTAGTGGTCAACAGTGGTAAAGATTTTTTCCAAGAAACTAGTCAGACACAGTTTTTTTTGTACAGGGGTACGTTATCATCTTATCTTCAAAGTATATGAACAAGAAATCAGTACAATGTAAAAAAAAAAAAAAAAATAAAATAAATAAAAGTGTTACTTACCGGCGGCGAAGGGGACTCGCTCGCTGCCGTGGTTGGTCTGTTTTTGTCCATCGTGGCCGTTATTTTTGCATTCTGTCGGTTATTTACACTCTCTACCACATCTACAAAGTCTTACGATTATCCCACATAAATTTTGCTTGTATCCCGTGGCTATTTTCCATGTACGAAGCCGTCTAAGTGATGGTGCACAACGATGGATGGTGGCCATATTAGCTTTCTGAGCTAAAAGAAGGGAATACAGGAAGAGGAAATAAGAAGCTCTTCTTTGGTGTATTACATGTCAGCCATGATTCCTCCAACGCGTGTCTGCCACCTTCTGAACTGGCATGATCAGTACAAGTCGTCAGTATAGCTGGGGAGTACAGGGATGTCAGAATTAGTTGACAGGTGCAGCGCCGCACTCTGCCACTAGGGGCACACGAAATCTCAAAGGGTTAACTATCTTGTGAAATCATCTCCTACAGTTTGTTCCAATTGTTTTGAAACTTGGTACCCTGGTTTGATATACGCCGATGATACGCATATTTGACTGTCATTGGATGACCTTGAAGTCAAAGATCAGAGGTCACATTTTCCCTAAATCTTGTAAACACAAGAACTATTGAAAGAAATTATGTAGGCTTTTTTAATCAATATAGTAATTGTATGTAATACACATCTTGGATGATTTACACCCTCACCTAACTATGGGTTTGAGGTCAAGGGGTCAAAGGTCAAAGTTAACATTGCAGTTGCACTATGGTAAATGGTAAATACTACATTTACTGTTACTATAAAATAAGTAAAGCTGGGGCCACCAAACCTGGTACACAGGTTCACCTTGGGATCCTGACCTCTGACTGTGGGTTTGGGGTCAAAGGTCAAGGTTAGCATTGCATTTGCACTATTATTATAAAACGAGTAACGCTAGGGCCACCAAACCAGGTACACAGGTTCACCTTGGGATCCTGACCTCAGATTATGGGTTTGGTGTCAAAGGTCAAGGTTAAGATTACCTATCCCTTATTACTGTACAATGAGTAAAGTTAGGGTCACCAAACTTGGTACACATCCTCACCCCGGGACCCTGAAGTGTGACTGTGGTTTTGGGATCGCAAGGTCAACATCAAAACTATACCTCAACAACAAAGAAATCTAGTGTCACCAATCCTGGTACACAGGTTCACTCTGAGACCATGACCTCTGACTACAGGTTTGGGGTCAAAAGGTCAAAGATCAAGGTTGCCATTCCAGAAGCTCTCTTACTATAGAATGTGTAAAGCCCTCTAGGGTCACCAAACTTGCTACATGGGTTCACCTTGGGGTCTTGCCCTATCCACTGTGAATTGTATACTTTGTTATATATTCATGGATGGTGGGCTTATCATAATTTGGTTCTGGCACCGTAATTATATAGAAAAGTTGAAAACTGCTCTATCTGCAAGTATTGTCAAAGAAAAGAAAATGGAGGCGGGGGATATTGCCATCACCTCAGAGTGCTTTTGTTGCTGTTGTTAACATGTCTGTAACATGTTTTTGTGACTTATAAGACACTAGTACACACCCGTGCATGCCCATAGAAACCAAGTATAAGCAAGTATTTCTGCATGCCCGTAGAAAGGAGGTGTAAGCAAGGACATCAGCACTCATTCAGTGATGGCTGCCTTTGATCTTTGATGGCGTCTTAGTGAGTCCTCTGATCTTTGATGATGTCATAGCGAGTGCTATGATCGTGAGTCATGCCTGCATTTGATCTTTGAAGATGTCCTATAATCTTTGATGATGGCATAGCGATGATGTACTGCTTCAAATGGGTGTAAGATTCCCAGATTTACACAGAAACTGACGGAGATTTCTTGAATTTATCGAGTGATATTTTTTAAGATTTCCAGATTTACTGCTTTGAATGGGAGTGGTTTAAAGTGCTGTATCCTATTGTGTATATGACGGCATGATCCTTTTGTCTATATGATGGCATCGCGAGTCCTGATGATCACTGTATATGACATCATAAAGACATCAAGGACAGCATCATATCGCACGCTGTAAGGCAGGCATCACTGTATATGACATCATAAAGACAAAGGCAGGCTTGACGTATATGACATAAAGACCGTGAAGGCAGGCTTGATGTCATGATTCAGACACATAGGGACATCATAGGCTGTCCTCTGATGTCCTATGATCGTGGCAGACAGACAGACACAGAGAAGATGATGCTGCTTGCAGTTCATTTTCTAAGTCACCAGACCAAAATTATCTGAGCTGTAGGTCTCTCAAGATGTTGCTGATGTGTTGAGCAACTCCCCATGCCAAGAAGGGCAATGGTTTTGGATTTATCTCCAATTGTTTGAAAGTTTGTAGCAGGCCAACTTTTATAAAATGTCACTTGCATCGAAAAAGAATACTGCTATTCTTACTGCTAGTACATACCCGTGCATGCCCACAGAAACCAAGTACAAGCAAGTATTTCTGCATGCCCGTAGAAAGGAGGTGTAAGCAAGTTAGTGAGTCCTCTGATCTTTGATGATGTCATAGCGAGTGCTATGATAGTGAGTCATGCCTGTGTTTGATCTTTGAAGATGTCCTATGATCTTTGATGATGGCATAGTGATGATGTACTGCTTCAGATGGGTGTAAGATTTCCAGATTTACACAGAAACTGACAGATTTCTTGAATTTATCGAGTGATATTTTTTAAGATTTCCAGATTTACTGCTTCGAATGGGTGTGGTTTAAAGTGCTGTGTCCTATTGTGTATATGACGGCATTGCGAGTCCTGATGTTCACTGTATATGACATCAAGACATCAAGGTCAGCATCATATCATATGCTGTCAGGCAGGCATCATTGTATATGACATCATAAAGACAAGAAGGCAGGCTTGATGTCCTATGATGCAGACATTATAGGGACATCATAGGCAGGTCATAGGCCGTCCTATGATTGTGACACACACACACACACAGATTTCTTGAATTTATGCATAGGGTGATATCAAGAGCAAAATTGGTCCCAAATCCCAAGTCTGTTTTTCTGCTGTGAATGTCCAGTTAAAAAAAAAAAAAGTGAGTTTGGACAGAGTGTTTCTAGCTACGTAAGCATTCCTGCTTAGCCTGATTGGTTATAACATTAACTAGTCAGGCTAAGCACTGGGCATGGCTTAGGGCTGGACAATAATTTTTTTTTTTTTCATATTGATTGATGTGTATTGTGATATGAATCGCATGACTATTTCTGTCAAGCTTAAAGTGTACCTGTGGTGGTCGTGCAAAAAAAGATATATTGAGCCCCTGGCTCACTTTCTAGTTCAATTTCAAGGTAAAATTCAAGTTTAAGGCAATTTGATATAAATCCATTGCTGATCTGCTGGTTCAGCTATGTCAGCAAAACATGTTTGCAGCCATATTTGCCTCTACATGGACTTCCAGGACGCTTCCTGTGACGTGATTTCGTGGCTACCGCGATCTGGATCAGTATTGGCTGAGCCTGGAGTACCCGGATGTGCAGCGGCTTTGGGGATATTCTAATTCAAATTCAAACGTTTATTTCAAACTCAGGGTTCATATTAAATGCAGAACTGAAACGAGTAGAAAATAAATAAATAAATGCTTAAATTCGGCGGGTCCTATTGTCTGATCTGAGGTCGTTAACAGCCGCAAAACGGCAGATTAATTCGGCTCTTCTGTCGCTGCTATAAATAGCGGCAGACAGTGCGTTGCGTTTTATGAGGACCAAAATTCAAACGTTTATTTCAAACTCAGGGTTCATATTAAATGCAGAACTGAAACGAGTAGAAAATAAATAAATGCTTAAATTCGGCGGGTCCTATTATCTGATCTGAGGTCGTTAACAGCCGCAAAACGGCAGATTAATTCGGCTCTTCTGTCGCTGCTATAAATAGCGGCAGACAGTGCGTTGCGTTTTATGAGGACCAAAATTCAAACGTTTATTTCAAACTCAGGGTTCATATTAAATGCAGAACTGAAACGAGTAGAAAATAAATAAATGCTTAAATTCAGCTGCTTGTCTCATTTGATCTCGTAACTGCCGCAACACGGAAGCTGATTCTACAACTATATACAGAGCAGCAGTTTGTGTACCCAAACACAGCTCACCTTGTCAGAAGATCGGAGCGGAAACAGGGCACAGACGAATAATTTCAGACGAAATTGCGTTGTGTGTGAGGACCACTTTGTCACTTTAACCCTCAGAAGACCTTTCTGGCTCAAACCTGTAGCCATGTTGGACAAATTCTTCCTCAGAGTCCGACAATTCAGCCATAATAGAATAAAAACACTCACAACAGCACCCTAGTCTCTCATACAGGCGGAGCATTGACTGTTGAGTATCAACGAAGTGACGTCACATCCGCATGTGTCATGGCTGCGCCCACAGTTTTCATTGGCTGCCCATGGCCAAGGTCCTATTTGAATATATGTCTGGTAGTGTATGGCTGGCAAAAATTATTTACCAAAATAAGAAATACTTTTTCATAATGTTTTCAAGTCAAATGCGTCTTCACGACCACCACAGGTACACTTTAAAGGTTCCTTTTTACTCCTGAGATGTGAAGCTATCACAACATTAATTTTAAATATTTATTTTCCGTCAGAAGTTGAACCTGACAAATGTAGTCTAGAACTTTACACAACTGTATTTCAAATAATTATAAAATATAAAATAATTATGTAACATAAAATAATATTTTATAATATTCTGCTCATCAGCTTACCGATAGCTGAGTGAAGTACATACCCAAAGCACTGCAGTCATGTCCACTTGTTTAGTGATGTGACCTTCACTATATTTGTCCCACTGTCTGTTGTGATGCAGATTTGTCTTCACTCAGTCTCCAGGATGCAAGTGCTTCAGTCAGTCCTAAAGCAATGACTTCAGCTGTATGGTTTTCAGGAAAGTTTGAAGACATTTGCTTTTCAAATTCCAATCTTGATCAGTGAAGTGGGCAGTGAGGCTCATATATGGTTCAGATGTGCGACTTGACCACAAATCTGACGTAGTAGCGAAGTATGGCACACTTTGCAGCTCATTTTCAACCATTTCTCTACATTCCGTGTTCAGGTGGGGAAGTGCCATCTGGGAGAAATATTTACTGCCAAGGAGTTGGTAACGAGAGTCAATAACTTTAATCAGCCACTTAAATCCGACATTCTGTGTGTTTAACAGGATGGCACTGCTTCAGATGGTAAAAAGAGATTTGTAGTGTTAGCTGATTTTGTGGGAACGTGCTTGACCGTTTGCAGTGCACGCTAAGCTCCTTCTTGTTAGACTTTAGGTAGCCAAAATATCTCTACATTACTGAATTCCTTGGACCCTTCTTTTCAACAGTCTCCTCATCTATTGAGTAGGAGTGGGCAATATTGGCTAAAAATGATATCACAATATTTCTGTGAATTTTTATGATAGCGATATTTTCCACGATATTGCAGAATTTTTTTTTTTTTTTTTTTTTTTTTAAATGTGAAAAGGACAGTTTCACAGGCCAGCATTATTTACCTTCAACATATGTGACCCGTGCTGGCAAAATGAGTCGCAATGAGGAAATTTTCAAAACTGGGGCAACATTATTTTCGTATTCTGTATTGAAAGACCTTCAAAATGATATTTTTTTTTTTTTTTTTTTTATTTAAGTTTTTGTAAAGGGTATACAGGTCGTTACAGCAATGCAGTGTTTACATTTTCATCACATGTTCCCTTATTTTCTGATATCTGACAACATTGGAAGATTAATTCTTACAACACCCCTTATTTTTTTTTTTTTTTTAAGTGAAAGAAAAAGTGAAATTAAAGAGAAAAAAAAACAAAACAAAAAACAAAAAAAAACCAAACAAACCAGTAAAAAACAAACAAAAAGAAAAAGTAAGTAAATAAAGATAAAAGAGCATCTGAGTAGCATTGGAACAAAGAGCAGAACCATTATTGAAATGGTATTTGTCAAAGATTAGATCTAATGGAAGACACATATGCGGTCCAGGGTTGCCAAAAGTTCATGAACCCATCCATGTCCTGTCTCAGTGCGAATGTCAACTTTTCCATCGAGTAAATGTCTTGGATCACGATAGTCCAATCTTCAGGTGTAGGACAGTCCTTCAACATCCATTTTTTAGTTAGAGCTTTTTTGCTTGCCAATATTAAAACATTGAATAAGTATTTTTCTCCTCGTCTTTCCAGTGAGTCCGGTAGTAAACCCAAATACAAAGTTACAAAAGAAAAGGGAACTGTAATTTTGAATATTTTCCCCAATATTGTCTGTACATTGGTCCAATATTGGTGGATAACTGGGCATGACCAAAACACATGAAAATGATTTGCAGTCTTTTCACCACACAAGCGCCAACAGTTCAATCCCTTATGGGTAAATTTGATTTGTGCAGGTGTTCTGAAAAATCTTGCCAAGTTTTTCCATCCAAATTCTCTCCACTGCAGGGATGAGGTACTTTTCCATTGCTGTTTATTTAGCTTTTCCCATATTTCCAGATGTAAAGTGAAATTCCCCTCTTTTTCCCATCTCTCTTTTATATAAGATGTGTTGTCTCCTTTTAAGTCTTGAAGACCTTGGTATATTTTAGAAATGTATCTGATCCCTGGGATCCCTTTATATGCCATTAAGAAGACCTTCAGAACACCTGACTGGGCCCTTTCCAAAACCTCCTTTTTAAGTATATTGTTTATGTGGTGTCTAAGCTGGAAGAACCTGTAAAGGTCTTGATTTATTAGGCCTTGTTTTTTCAAATCTTCAAAACTTCTTAAGATTTGCCCTTTAAAAAAATCGTAATATTTTATCAGCCCCTTCTCCTTCCACTTTTTAAATCTGGTGTCTGTTTTATTAGGAGTAAAGTCCTGATCATAGGCGATCCATTGCAGAAGTCGATAGGGCTCTTTAGTTTGATTCTCTCTGACTATCTTAAACCAAATTTTTAGCGGGGTCTCTATCCACGGGTTAGTGTTATTCAAAAGCTTAGGTAAGACATTGTTCCCTATTATCGCCTGTAGGGGGATGTCACTTGTTATTTGGCATTCGATCTCCTTCCATTGTGCAGAGTAGACTGGGTTACATATCTCTACTAAAGTTTTAATTTGTGCGGCTTTAAAGTAGTCCCTGATATTTGGCAGCGCGAGCCCACCTTTGTCTTTGTTTAGCTGTAGGGTTCTATATCTGATTCTAGGTCTCTTGCCCTGCCATATGAATCTTGAGATCCTTCTGTCCAGCTCCTGCCATGTTTTTTTGGGAGGTTCTACCGGTATTGTTTGGAAAAGGTATAGAAGACGTGGAAGTATATTCATTTTGACTGCTTCAATTCTTTGTGCAATACCCAAGAATGGTATCATATTCCATCTTGCTAGGTCAGATTTTATTTTTGTCACCAGTGGATCATAGTTTAGTGATATAATTTTGTTGAGTTGTTTCGGGATATTGACCCCCAGATATTTCATAGATTCCGACTCCCAGTTAGTTTTGAGTTTGCTTAGTGAATAATGATTTGGGTCATAGTTGAATGTTAAAACTTGGGTTTTATGCATATTTAATTTGTACCCCGATAAATCTCCATACTCTGAAAAAACTGAGGTTAGTTCTGGTAAAGAAGTGTCCGGCTGCCCTAGGTATATTAAAATGTCATCAGCAAAGAGTGCTATTTTATGTTCCTTCTGACCAAGTGTAATACCTTGAATTTTTTGGTTTTGTCTTATCCATTGGCTCAGAGGTTCTATGAAGATTGCAAAGAGCAGTGGAGACAGGGGGCAGCCCTGACGACATCCTCTTTCCAGTTCAAAAGATGATGATAAATTACCGTTAATCCTTATTTTAGCTGTTGGTTTTTTATATAATGCCTGTATAGTTCTAATGAAGTTGTTATGAAAATTGAAACTGGATAAGATTCTGTATAGAAAAGACCAGTCAACCGAATCGAATGCTTTTTCAGCATCTAATCCTAATATGACTGCATTTAAGTTATATTTTTTTATATGATGAATTATGTGTAAAGTGCGTCGAATGTTGTCTTGTGTCTGTCTTTGTCTTATAAAACCTGTTTGGTCTAAATGAATTAGGTCTGTCAGTATATTCTCTAACCTTTTGGCAAGGATAATGGTAAAAAGCTTATAGTCCTGATTTAGTACACTGATTGGTCTGTAGTTGGAGCACTCTAGTTTATCCTTTTCAGGTTTAGGTATAACTGCAATGACCCCTTCTCTCCAGGAGGGGGGGATTTCCCCTGTGTGGAGGACATAATTAAATGTTTTCAGGAGGAGAGGAGATAGTTGCTGTTTAAAGGTTTTGTACCACTCTGCTGTATAGCCATCAGCTCCTGGGGATTTGTTAGCTTTAAGTTTCATAATTGCTTTTTCCAATTCTTTAGAATGTATTTCTGACAGTAGTGTTTTATTTTGTGACTCCGTAAGTTGGGGAAGGTTTAATGTGTTTAGGAATGCCTCGGATGCGTTTTTATGTTTTTTGTGGGAGTATAAGTTCTTATAGTAATTCTCGAAGTTTTTAAGAATATCCTGAATTCTGAATTTTATTTCCTTTGATACTGGGTCTCTGATTTTGTAGATTGCTCTTTCTGTTTGATGTTTCCTCAATTTATAGGCTAGCAATTTTGCCGATTTACTGCCTGCTTCATAGTATTTTTGTTTCAGAAATGTAAGTTTCTTCTGGATTTCTATTGTGTAGATCTCATTTATTTGGTTTTTAATTTCCTTAATCTTGAGCGAGTCAGTAGAATGAGTGTTGCCTTTGTGTTCTTTTTCTAGGTTCCTAAGTTCTGACTCTAATGTGGATAGTTTTTCTTGTCTTAGTTTCTTTTGGGTTGCCAGTTTTGCAATAATCTTTCCTCTTATTACAGCTTTACATGCATCCCACAGTATTAAAGGGGATACTTCTCCATTATCGTTATCTTCCAAATATCTGAGAATATCTGACTCCAATTCATCTTTCAATGGTCCTTTCAGGACATTTGAATTTAACCTCCAAGAAAATGTATTATTTGTGTATTTTTGGATATTTAAGTCCATGTAGATCGGACTGTGGTCGGAGAGATCCATCAGTCCTATTTTACATGTTTTTACTCTACCAATGTCTCTATTAAACATAAAAAAATAGTCAATCCTTGAGTAAGATGAATGTGGAGTTGAGTAAAATGTATAGTCTTTTACACTGGGGTTGAGTTCCCTCCCCACATCACAGATTCCCATTTCTTTTAGTAGCATCCGAGTCTTCCTGTTTTGGGTGTTATTTTGATGTGGGGAATTACCAGAAGCATCCCAGTATGGATTCAGTCTAAGATTGAAGTCCCCACCACATATCACTAAACCTTGAGCTTTAGTTATCATTAGGTCGAATACATTTTTATAAAATTTCCAGTTAGCCCCTGGGGGAGCATACACATTCAGCAGGGTGATATCTTCTCCCTCTAGCCGCCCAGTTACCAAACTGTATCTCCCTTCTTTATCTTTGTGTTCTGATTTTTTTTCAAATGTAATTTTGGTTGATATCAATGTCGCTACTCCCCTCCTCCTCCCTGATTTATATGAAGATGAAGAGATCATTTTAAACCCTTGTCTACTGAGTTTATTGTGTTCCACGTCTGTTAGGTGGGTTTCTTGTAAAAGTATTATTCCTGCTTTGTCTTTTTTCATTTTGCCTAGAATCTTGGATCTTTTAACTGGATTCAGGATCCCTTTTACATTATATGAAATTATTTTGGTTACACCCTGTTTCTCCATTGTGTTGTTTTGTTTAGTATAACTGTGTGGTGGCCCTCTTTTGTGCTACTCAGAAACTGAAAGAACATTAAAAACAAGAAAAACATTAAGAACATAGTGTAAAAAACTTTAAAACAAAAAACTGTCAAAAGAACTTCCTGAGCTGAGGTCTTTTTAAAGACCCTGTAAGAGCCTTGATGGAGTGAAGGCCCTGAGGGAAATTCCTCAAACTCTGTTACGTGTTGAGGGCCCTCTCGTACCACTGAAAGTAGTCCCATGCTTTTAACGTGAGTTTCAGAACCCAATCCAAACTTGTAATGATTTTTTTTTTTTTTTCCTTTTATGCCTAAACCCTGTGAAATTGTGTGCACCCTCCCACCCCCATCACATCAAACATTCACGCAAAAACAGTATTTGTTAGTATGAGCAGAACATGTGGATTATTGTCACATTTCTATTTTAACAAGTTTTTTTTTTTTTTTATTACAAAGACTTATTTGTTTCAAATAATATGATTGTTCCATGAAATGTTTTACCACATGCTGAATATGCATCTCCTTTAATGTTTGTTACCTTGTATGAGGGGGGTTGGATGTGCGGATTGATTCAAGAGGAAGGGAAAAAAAAAAAAAAGGTCGCTATTCCAACCTGAAAACGGATAGTTTATCCGCGACGCTCTGGTGTTGGGTTTCCCGCTGCTGGTCCGTGGATTTTGAGGGTCTTTGTGTTGTCCATGTTTGCGCTTTGATCTTCTCACTCGGGTCTGCTGCGGGTTTAAACACCGTTACCGGGAGCCCTCTTCTCGCCATGTCAGCTGTTGCTTCTTCCGCCGAATTATAGAGACACGTTTCATCGCCGTAGAAGACCCTTAACTTCGCAGGAAATGGTGTCTGAAAGCGCAATTTCTTCTCTCTTAACACCTTTTTCGCGTCATTGTATTCCCTGCGCTTTTTAAGGACCTCCGGGGCGTAATCGTGTTCCACGTAGACTTTTCTCTCCTGGTGCATAAATCCTTTTTTCTGCCAGGCCAGTCTTACAACCTCTTGTTTTATTTTGAAATTGGAAAATCTTACCAACACCGAACGTGGGGGCGCTTCCGCCGCCGGCCTAGCGGCTAATGAACGATGTGCCTTTTCTATCTTCAAGTCGGTGGTTTGTGGAATATCCAATTTCTCTCTTAGTAAGGATTCCACGCATTCTGCCATTGAGTTAAAACCATTTTCGGTTCCTTCTATCAGACCATGAATTCTTATGTTGTCTCTTCTTTGTTTTCCTTCTTGGTCGGTTAGCTTAGCCTCTATAGCTGCTTGTCTTTTGCGTAGGTCCAGCACAGAATCTTCGAGCACTTTTATTCGATCCTCTGTTTCCAAGATTCGGTTCTCGGCCTGGTCCACTCTGCTGTTTGTCCTTTTCAATTCTTCTCTGAATTCCCGAAATTCGGCCGTAACATCTCGGCGAAATCGTCGTAGTTCCTCAAATAGTGATTTCAGGCTAACCCTTTTGTTAGCTATCACCAGCTCCTCGTCTTCTGAACGGGGATCTTCCAGTTCAGATTCTCCGGCCGATACGTGTCCTAGCCTGGAGAATTTCAGTTTCTTCTGTTTTCCTTTAGACATGATGATTTTGTCTTTTGATTTTCACTCCTCCAAAAATCCGTTAAGTTTGATTTTCAAGGTGTTATCCTGGATTGAGTCTGAGAGCTTCAGTGTTAAGCTGCAGTCGCCATGGCGTCCAGACCGGAAGTCCCCAAAATGATATTTAATTTGTAGGAATTGCACAAAAACAAACCAGCAACAAATCAATTTGTTTATATTTTGGCTGGTTTGAAAACTGGCGTTCGTTCAGTCCTGAGTTAGGTCTTCTGCAAAAACGTGTATTTTTAGAAAGCAGGAGTTCGAGGCTTTACAATGATACCAGGCACTGATGGAGGTTTTCCCTGGACTTGCTGCCAGCAAACGAAGAAAGAATTATGATTAATGACTTCACGTGCCTGTAGCTCGTAATCACCCGGTGCGCATTCTGACTCATTTTTCCAGCACATGTCACATATCCTAGAAACTAGAAAAGCACTCGGAGTGCAAGGAGCAAAGGCTCCTTCCGTCTCTGATGGATCACCTCCAAAATGTAATGGGTTCCTGTGTAGGCCTAGAGCCACTTGTGGTGAAAATTGCATCAAAGTGTATCCATTAGTTTTGGAGTATTGTTGCTAACACACTGTGAGAAGATAAAGAGCCTTGGCTAAGGTATGCATTCTCGGATCATCACCAAAATATAATGGGTTCCTCTTTAGCCCAAGAACCACCTCTGGTGAAAATTTCATCCAAATCCATCCAGTAGTTTTTGTGTAATCCTGCTGCACAAATAAAAATAAAGCCCTTGATGGAAGTATGCCCTCTCAGATCATCACCAAAATCTAATCATCTGTTCCCTGTGCCATTACACACCTTTCCTGAAAATTTCATCAAAATCTGTTAATAGCTTTTTGAGTAATGTTGCCAGCAGTCAAACCAACAGAAAAACAAACGGCATTGAAAACATTAGCTCCTCCCTTGGCAGAGGTAAAAACAAAACAAAAACTCTTATTTCTCCCATTTATAAACAGCAGTTCAGATTTAGTTTAAAATATTTTTTGTTCTGTATCAAATATTACAAGAAAATAATATAAACTGTTACAGCTTAAGTGCACACAGATGTTGGGTTTTATGCTGAGTCACTTTATCTGCATTGTAACTCTGATTGCACGGACCTCTGCTGGGGCTTTCTGGCTCTCCTCGCACTGAACACGCCCCCCCCCCCCCCCCCCCCCCCGTGTAGTTGAATAAAATGAGATGAAGCTGCCAAAACGGAATGAAAATACAGACTTTGAGCAGAACATCGTCCGACGTTAACACCGTTTCAGCAGTGGTGTTGACGTATGGAAAAAATGCAGGCAGATTATAAACATTGCTGCACTGTTTACATGGCAGCAGTCTGAAAAATAAAGTGAAACTTAAATATTTCCACTCAACTGGATGCAAATGGTGCAGCACCTTCCCGCGGCATTTTTTGTTTTGCCGCCACTCGTAACTTCCGTTGGCAGCATTGTGACGTAGTCATGCAGCAGACCCCAGATATCGCAATATTTGTTTTTACACTGGTATCAAAATTTATACCGGTGTTATCGTGGACAATGCGATATGGCACACCCCTACTATTGAGCATTGGGTGGCATCTGTTTCGGTGTCTTCTTTGGTAACGCTGTCACTGGACTTTTCATCAATGTTTTCTGTCGTCTCCTGCACGGCTGTGCTAGGCTAAGCCTCCGCTACGTGCTGGTCGTACACACCTACGCAAGCTATTGTGTGCGTCAATCGAACGTGACTTCCAGCCACATGATTGGTTCAGTGCGTTGTTTTTTCATTTTCATTGGCTTTTCGTGTTGCCTATCAAAACACGGAACAAATGAGTTCTGTCAAAGTTCTATTGAAAATGTTTTGTCTCTATCAAGGAAAAGTTATTTTGCAATAATTATCATTATTGTTTTATCACCCAGCCCTAACATGGCTACAGACCTGAGTTCACTACCTTGGGGGTAGAGGGAGGAGCCGAGGAACAAGCAGGATTCGGAAAAGCTAGGGGTAGCTGAGATGCGCACTGAGGTCGTGGTTCCACGGTGGCGGGTAGGTGACGGGATCGCTGGCACCCATTAGCTCCCGGGGGCACCGCCAAGAGCCAGCTTGCTTTGGCGGTGGATGGGGCGCCGCGCCTGCCAACTGGCCTCCTTCGTGCCCACGTGGGAGAGAATCGGATGGCAAGCCAGCCAGAGGGGATGCTGGTGTTGTGCCGAGAAGTGCATGTGTACCGCGGAAAGCATCCCCCTTCACCGGAGCACGTATCTGATGAGCGGAGCAGTAAAAACACACACAAAAGAGAAATGGAACACTGCAGCCAGTGTTGTAACCCTTGATATGATTTTACAAGTAAAGAGAAGGCAGATGCTTTCTGCGGCACACATGCTTTTCTCGGCACAGTGTTGTGCTGTGAGCATGCCGGGAGCGCGTTTCTGAGGAGCGATACTGTAAAACCACATTTAAACGACAAATATAACACTGCAGCTAGTGTTGTAACCCTTTTATACAATTTTACAAGTTAAAAAAAAAAGGCAGAGGGGAGGAAGGGGATGCTTTCTGTGGCAAACATGCATTTCTCAGCAAAACACTGGCCGTGCAACATCAGCTACTGGTGGGCGGGAGTATGGATGGAGCTAATTAGAATATTCATAGAACCGCACATACTTAAGTAGGTGGAAGATGTAATAGCTCTTTCCAAGCAATTCTATTGCATTGAAAGTTTTTTTGTGTATAAAAGCCACAATATACCACTTTGGGCAATACACATTTGTTTTTAAGGTGGTTTTAGAGCTGCCAGAGTGTGTCTTTAAATTTTCTGGAGAGGTTGCTGCTCAGTGGCCACAAGTCAGTCTGTGGTTGTACTGGGCAGCTTCCAGGTGTGAATGTGAACAGGGTATCCTTGAAAAAGAGAGGTTTCCTCTCAATGAACCTTCCCTGTATAAATAAAGGTCAAATAAAAAAAATCCCATAATGCATTGTGCTATTTGTTTGTGATAATCTAATGGGAGAACAATCTGGTGCTCAACATGGACAAAACGAAGGAGATGATTATCGACTTCCGGTGGTCACGGCCTGAACACGTCCCTCTCAGCATCAGCGGCCGTTTGGTGGAGAGAGTGGAGAACATCAGGTTCCTCGGAGTGCATATCTCGCAGGACAAAATAGATCTCGCAGGACCTGGAGCAAGAATTTCTTGGGGATCAGGAAGCGGGCCCAGCACAGACTGCACTTCTTGAGGAAACTCAAAACAGGCCTCTCTCCCCATCTGCATCCTCAGGGCCTTCTACAGAGGTGTGGTGGAGAGTGTTCTGACGTACTGCATTGCAACATGGTACTCCAGCTGCAGTATGTCAGACAAAAAAGCCCTGCATAGTTGAGGGAGATGAGAGGGTAATTGGAGTTTCCCTCCCCTCTGTCCAAGAACTTTTTCAGAGCCGTTGTAGGAGCAAGGCACTGAACATTGTCGAGGACCGTTCTCACCCTCTGCATAAACACATTGAACTTCTGCCATCTGGCAAACGATTCTGGAGCATCAGAGGCAGGACCACCAGACTGATTAACAGCTTCTTTCCACAAGCTGTTAGGATGCTGAACAGTTGATCCGGAATCTTTCATCCATACTACTGCACCTTATGGACATTATGTATATTATATATACATTATATAGTTCTAGTTAGTTTCAAGTGTGTCTCAGGGATGTATGAATGGCTGTGTTGGGGTGTGTGTGTGAGTGTTCAGGTTCAGGTTACTTTATTTGTACCCGTAGGTAGATTTGTTTTGCAGTCTGGTGACATCCATATTTACAAGCCACAAATTACATTCAACATAGACACAAACACAGGCACATATGAAGCTGACTATGACTATATGAGTGTGTCTTAAATTATGTTCTTTTTACTTAAATGGATGCCTAGAGAAACGTAATTTCATCTTGCCTGCACTACAGTTGTATGTACAGCAGTATGACAATAAAGGTTGATTTGATTTAACAGCCCTACCAGACAGTTTGAGACAAATATTGTTCAAACACTGTCCAAAAAATGTTTCTAATCTAATAATTTAATCTGTATCTCATATTCAGGAAAACGAATCAAAGTGCACAAGATGTACTTCTGATATCGGTGGAACCACTTCCTGCTTCTTGTTTGGTGGGCAGCCGACAGTACTGCTACTCCTGAGAGTACAAAAACTGCTGTCTGCTTGTGGAGGATAGTGTTTTATCTGTAAGAAGTTGGGGTGCAGGAAAATATCAACACAATAGTGTTGATACTTTATTAATTATTAGTAATAAATATTGCAAATGCATCCTTAACCATTTGGGTATCAGCAACAAAAACCTGTTGACTTTTTTTGCCAGATGATTTTTGTCAGATGATGCTAAATGCTCACTCTGACATCAGCGCAGTAAAGGGCTGACTCATGAGATCTAGCTGAGAGTTGGACAAGACATTAATGAGGGATGGGAAATTGCAATATATGATCTTGCAACACTTAGTATTTCAAGATCATGATAATATTGTGGCCTAAGTATATTGTGATATTATTGCATCATGGAGTCTTGAGCGATTCTCACCCCTAACAAGAATCATGTAAATAAAACTTTGTACATTTTTCTGTACATTGTGAGGTTATTTTCGCAGAAATCATGTTTATTGTAATAAAATGGATGCGAAGTTGGGTGAACTATTACGCAAACTTTTTTTAGTCACACTGTTGTAATTGCATTATGTGAGAAACTTGGCTTTAATGAATGCATATGTTTTAGGGTGACTTTGGCACTCAGAAGGAAGCAGCCTGGGCTATCAGCAACCTGACAATAAGTGGAAGGAAAGATCAGGTAAGAAAGACTTTATACCTTCTTGTTCCTTATCAGTTACAGTGTTGCTGCTGACAACTACCTGAAATAGAAAATTCAAAAAGTGGAATATAGAGCTTTGATTTACAAGTCCTTATTTTGATAAGTCAGAATACTAATGCAACATGACTCATTGCCTCTGTTGTCTAAAGGTTGCACACCTCATTGAGAAGCAAGTGATCCCACCGTTCTGCAACCTGCTCACAGTGAAGGATGCTCAAGTCGTGCAGGTTGTTCTGGATGGTCTCAGCAATATCCTCAAGATGGCCGATGATGAATCTGAAACTATTGCTAATCTCATTGAGGAATGTGGAGGTAGGCCTTATGATGGCACCTAAAATGTATTTTATAAAAAACACCCTCAATGACCATTATTCATTAACACTTACACGTTGAAGCCTGTTGCATTTTTTCGTGTACATGTCTAATATCTGTGAAATCCACAGTATAGTTTCTTCTATAACAGTTTTCAAACCTATTTACCAAGGGCGAGATGGAGAAAACATTATTCAGATGACATAGGTTTAAGCTTTACGTTCACCTTATAATGCAGTTCTCCAACAACAACCCAGTACACATGGAAGTCTTGTGAATTAACACTGATTTCCTGGCAAATGGTGTAAATATATTGGCAGTTATATAGCCAAAACAGTATGTAAATACCTATTGTAAGGGTTGAAGAGAAAAGTCTGCTCTCTGAAACGGAGCTTCAGCATGAATCACGTCAGTGAGAGGAAACTTGGAGCCATGTGCTGCAATACATTACTAGTTCTTATTAGGCAATGAGAAAAACAATTGCATGTACTAAAATATCTGAAAATGTGAGGGATGCTGCACTGGGAAAATCTTCCCTTGAGTGCCTTTAAAGATGGACGTAGCTTCTAATAAATGTAAAGTACACGTAGTAATTCTTTCTACTAAGCAGCAGGGGGTGACTCCTTGCTGCAAAAAAAGAGTGTGCAGAACTGAAGAAACTACCCTCTTATTGGATTAACTGTATCTCATAGTATGCAATTGTGTTTGAGAAAAACAACTAGAGTTTTAAGGGTGGACCTACCTTTGGATTGGTTATTATCCCTAATGAGTGTGCAGAATGTGTCGGGTCACAGATGAAACAATTCAGAAAATCCTGAATTGAGGTGCATGCAGTGGCCTAGCATTTTAGGACATTTTAAGGACATAGAGATTGTCGTTCAGCTGCAGTAATCTGGACAGTGATCTGTCCTGCGTGTCTCCTCCCGACTCTTCACTCCAGTTTTGGCCTGTTGTCACTGCTTCTGTCCAAATAAAAGCAAAATGCCCTAAAATAAATCTTAAAACAAGGATAAGAAATAGACATCCTGAAATGAAATGCATGGAATATTTTGGTCAAGTGGTTTTTGGGTTTTTTTGTTTTTTTTTTAGTCAATAGTTCTTTGTACAAGTTCAGTTTTTTCATTTCCTCATGGCATTGAAATTTATATGACCCAATAAAATAACTGTCCAAATAATCAGAGATTTTAGAAAACAGGACAGCAGAGTTGACATAATGGCCAAAATGATTAGCCTAAAACTCTAAAAACTGTAAAATTGTACATATGAAAGTTGGATGCTACCGTATGAGTGTTGGTGTGATTCATGAATCAATTTTGGTCTTTTTTTTTTAACCCACAGGTTTGGAAAAGGTGGAACAACTGCAAAATCATGAAAATGAAGATATCTACAAACTAGCATATGAAATTATTGATCAGTTCTTCTCATCTGATGATGTAAGTTATGTCTTTAAGATATTGTAGCATACCATGTCCCATTTAAATCTAAAAACATGTTTAATGATTGCAAACCTGGACTGATAGCATTGCTATTTGTAGCTTTAAAAGTTTATAATAGTGGAGAATTATATTCTCACTCACTCACTCACTCACTCACTCACTCACTCACTCACTCACTCACTCACTCACTCACTCACACACACACACACACACACACACACACACACACACACACACACACACACACTTTTTATTACTTTGTGAAATGATCGTTGATTGTATGAGCAGCCCTATACATTTATCCTCTTCAGTTGGGGGGTTATCTTTGTAACAGTGGCTGGCTCCTGATGAAATGATCCCCACTATTACTTTCTCTCAACCAGATTGATGAAGACACCAGCCTGGTCCCAGAGGCCATCCAGGGCGGAACTTACGGCTTTAACTCAGCCAACGTGCCAGCTGAGGGATTCCAGTTCTAGACGGCATCGAGGGTATTCTGGAGTTTTGTTCATGATGCAGCACTCTGTTCAACATAAAAAAATTAGGAGAGAAAGGGCGAGAGAGAGCGAGTGTGAGAAATTTGATCCATTGTGCTTGGCTCGTGGGATCCATGGCTGCATCTTATCTGAGAGAAAAATATGTGGATTTCATTTGGCATTCCAGTGGAACCAGCCCAAATGAAGTTTGAGATGGCGAGTGGGTGCGAGTGAGAATGAGTGGCTACATGTTGCAAAAAAGAAAACATCTACATCGAATGCGTTGAGAGACATGCCAACATAACTTCTGTGTTATTGGAGCTGGTGTCCTCGGAAAAACTACTTCAAATGACGACAAAAAACTTGATGTCTGCCCAGGGAGAACCAAGTGATCTTGAAATATTACAATACAACAATGCAGAAATAATTTGAATGAAATATGATTATGAACTGAGATGAACCACAAACATCACAATTCTGCGGTCCTCCGACTAGAGAGGGCACCTCCCTCAATGTGCCCCTCCCCCAATCGGCCACGCTATCAGACATGTGTGTGAATGGACCCATTGTGTACGAAAGTCTGGACTCAGTGCTGAGGAGCCAGGTTCATCTCCTCCAACGAGACGCCCGATGGGGCACCACCCTCTCCGCCCGCTGGGTGGGGCCAGGAGTCCGACTGCACGTGTCGCATGTGCGAAAGAATGGACGGATGACTTGTGTGTGCTTGGCAGCGTGCGTGATTGGGAGTGTGTAAGGCTGGGTGAGAACGCATGCAGTGACGGGGGAAAAAGATAAATACAACATCTGAATAGAAACAAAATTGAGAAATGCAACAATGAGGTTAGAAAAGGGTTTCAGGGAAGAAATTCCTCCTTTGAGGCTGATCCTAAAATCCCTGAAAGGAAGAACTTTGGATATGAAAAAAAATCACAAGGATTATTATGATTTTTTTTTAATTATTATTTTGATTTAATGTTATGTTAGTATTAATTGACACTGGACAATGTTATAGACAAGTGTGGAGCAGCAGTGCATTATATTAAGATGCATTTGGTGGCTTTTGGGCTTTTCTTTTTGCCTCCAGTGTGTGTTTTGTTTTTTTTTGTTTGTTTTTTTTTAAAGAAATTACTTTCAGCTATTAGCTTCATTGCTTCTGTAAAGGTGATTGACGATCATACTCCATCCTCACGCCCTACTCTAACCGACATACCAGATATGGGCTTGATGCTGTGAAACTCTTGACACCATCACTATAATCAGCCAAATGACCTGTTCCCCTTGTAACGCTTGTTCATTTTTTTTCTTCAATTTACAGCAAAATCACTGCTTTGCAGTATTGTTGCCATAGCATTGATGATCACCAAGGGAGAAAAGAACAATGGCCATTACACGTAGGATTGTGAATCATAACCTTTGCATGTACTAAACTATAGCACAGTTATTTTTAGGGTATTTTTTTTAGTTTCCTTAGGCTGTGGATACAGTGTATTTTCATTTTAAGTAAAACTGTGCTTTAATGTTACATGTTTCCCCTACCCTTACTCCTCACTAGTGTCTGATTTGCTAAATAATCTGTATGGTTTTGCACATATACTGCAGAGTGAGGCCAGGAGTCTTTCTGAAGGTGTGTTGGTGGGTTTCATAGGTTTTGACCTGCCAACAAAACTCTACAATATGCATCACACGACCATAATATGTGATGTCTTTCTACAGTAACCCAATGATGCTTTTTAGTGATACTTGAGAAAAAGAATAACTTTATTTCAGGAACAGCAGTGATTTATCTGCAGATGTATCTCAGCTAGACTAAGGGTCTTTCTCAAGGTCAGAAGGTGTCTCATATTTCAGACTAGAACTGTCGTATGTGGGTTTTCTGAAGTGATAAATAAACCCATTAAAGTTTGCTGTAACTTTAGTACCCTGCAGAGTCCTTTAGCTCCATGCTCATATTTTCCTCTTCTACCAGCTAGGTGTAAAAGCTTACCCTCCTTCATTTTTGTGTTAACCTCAAAACACTGTAGTAATTACACATTGTGCTCATAAACCTTTTTTTGAAAATAGGGGTATTTTTTTTTTTTTTTTTGCAGCATTCCTTGTTAGCAAACATGGTTTCAAATCAAACAATTATCTGGAAGGGAAAAGAAGGTGGTTTTTCACTTCCACCCTCCCCCCAAACAGTATTTTGGGGAGATAAGCTACAGGATAGGTTGTCTCTGAGAAAATAAATAGTGAAACCATAAATTGACACAGACTGCTTGTGTGTGTGTGCTCTGTTGTGAAAACATATTTTTTTTTCCTCCGTAATTGTTTCTCCAAGGAGGTTGTATGTACTGAAATTGGGGATGGGCATATCGATACTCAAGTTGCGATACTTCGATACCAGCTGGTCGATACTTTCTAAAATATTGCGATACCACAGTGTTAATACAAAATGTGCAATTTGTTTTCACTTCTGAGAGTTTTAGGCATTACATTTGTGTGTGAAAACTGGTGAAAAACCAGCCCAGGCATGTTTTCGAGATGGTCTGCCGTGTCACATGATTATGGCAGCCTATCAGATGTCAGAGCTGAAGACTTGACTGCACACTGGCAGCCTCCCATCCAGCAGTCACGGTGACTCCAGCAGAGTGAGCTCAGCAGCACAAGTATTACTGCTGGAATGTTACACCATGCATCCAAATGCTAAGGTGGTACCAAGCAGAATCATTTTGAAAAACAAATAAATACTATTTAAGTTTGTAAAAATAAAATTAAAAAACATTGCACTGTGAAGAAAAAAAAATACACATATATGCTGCTTGGTATTGCCATAGAATTTGGATGAATTTCTCTTCTGCTTACCTTACTGCTTGACCGGGGGGGTGGATGAATGATGAAATATTGTAAATATTTGAATCCAGTTGATGTCACTGAGCTTTCAGACAGCATACTAACCCTCCTGAATGACTGAGAATCTTCACCAAATTAAGGAATTGAATTAATTTTGTATTCATTTTAAGTCTTATTTTTATTATAATTGAATTATATTTTATTTTTATTTACTTTGCTCATTGTTCTATTATTTTATGAGCATTTCTTTCAGGTATTTATGTTCATGCATTTTATTCATAGTTCATATTGCCCTTGCAATAAAGTTAATGAAACTGCAATCATGTGATTTTCCTTTAAGGGGCAAAAAGTATCGGCATCGAAGAAAAAGCCCCATAAATTAACGGTATCGTATCGAAAGGAAAAATGCTGGTATCGCCCATCACGAAGCGAAATAAGAAAAATGCCGTCCAACCGCCTCGATTTTTCCAAACGGTCAAACTTTTTTGATTCAAATCGAAAGAGCAGAATCTGATTGGCTACGAAGACTGCTCATCCGCATGCGTACTACGGGATGAGTGATAGTGGGACGTTCGAAGGCTGTCGGAAATTATAAGGAAAATCATTCCCTGATCTCCCCCCCGCCCCCGACAGTTTACAGTTTATGGATGCACGCGTATTTTTAAAGGGGAGGATGATGATGTGCAGCTAGTACCTACTAAACATTGTCTACTCGTTTGAAAAGTCTAGTGCTGCGTTACTATTCCCAGGAGTAGGATTTTACTCGTTCGCCGTTGAAGGCACCGTGACAATGACGTAACAGGAAGGGAGAGCAGTCTATGGGACCCGTCTATATTTTGGATCACACAGTCTGCTTCCAGGACACGGTGAGTTATTTTATCATCTTAAATCAGTTTTACATCGCGGACGTTGCACCTGTACTGAAGAGTATATCGGAAAACATAAAAAGGCTACAACGAAAGTAGCGATTAACGGCCGTTATGTGATGGGACTGACGTGTGAATTTGGGAGTGTCGGGGTCGCTGGGATTAAAAAAAAAAAAATGGTTTGCTATGTTGACTTGTTCGCACAAAACCGCCATGTAAAGTTCGCATCAAATTGTACAGTTAATGTATAACTTAGAAAAAAAAATACTGTTTTCATGCTAGTGTCAAGAAAATTCAGAAAAAAGTGAAAACAAAGCTTGTCAGCTCTGCCACAAAGCTGTAACGTGCTGCTCTCTTCAAAAGGAAAAGTTTAATATTAATTAAAATATGCCAGTTTAGGAGAGAGTTATGCAAGAAATCTCCCCAAATTGTGAGAAAACTTGTCAAAAATCTGCAAGAAAATCACAATTTCAAGAGGAAAACAGTTATTGAATCAGGTAGAACAGTTTAACTCGTGTCGCTCCATACAGGTTTTTTTTTTTATAGAGAACAACTGTGGTGACTTTTTTTGTATTTAAAGATTAACTTTAAATACAAAAATCCCATAATAATGCATTAATTTATCTCACAATCTCGAGAAAACGATTAATAATGATCCTGGCTGCTCTCTTACATGCAATTTTGGTCTTTCACTCAGCAAAACATGAAGAATAGATTTTATATTTATGCTATAAACCTGAATGCTTCACAAAAAGAATTAGAATTACACCTTGCAGCCCTGTCCTTATTGGAATGTCATGGCAGGGGAAATCCCTGGTTGAGTTTCTGCTTCAGTTCTGATGAGATGCCATGACCTGTTTTCAGATTTATCAGCTTCGATGTCAAATGCACAGTCAAGGTCATTGAACATTCAAAAGGCGTCCCAGACCCCATTCTAGGTTGTTAAATGTGGTGGTTCCATCTCTCATAATAGTCACTATAAGCCAAAATTGATTTTAATTTTAATGATTTTAATTGATTTTAATCTTTTATGACCCTGTGACCTTGACCTTTGGACCCCAAAAGCATAGCCAAACATGGTACTCCCATGGTCAATATGTGTACCATATTTGGTCACCCGAGCATCATTTTTTTAATTCTTGAGTTTGAGCACGGATACACAGACAAGACACATGCAGACTCAGGCGACCACCTAACCCACACGACTCCATCGGTGTGGGTGAGTAGAGGAGTTGTAGAGTATTTACTTATTCCTCGCCTGGCCACTTAAGTGACTGCTGCGGCCAATCGTCTGAAGGCAGGCTGATCTTGGGCTAGGGAGGTGAGGTCAGCCAGAGGTCTTATCATTGCAACCTGGGTCGTCCAGGGCAATCTGGGCCAACCTCGGGGGCGATGCCAGCCCTGGGGGGGAGAAACGAGTGCCTGCTTGGCCAGTGTCCCATCTTCCAGCCTGGCCATGTGGCCGAGGAGCCGCAGCCTCCCTCTTCTGATGACGGTGGAGATGGGGACCGTCGGATGCCAAGGATGTTACGGAGGCAGGTCCATTGGAATGTACCCAGATAGTGGGTGGTTGTGGTGGAGAGGGTCCAGGTCTCGGACCCGTAAAGAAAGATGGGGATCACACAGGTATTGGAGATTCACAACTTTGTAGAGTAAAAGAAAATAATTAGTGATGAAGCTACAGTGACCGGTTTTAAAATATTTACAAACATTAATTAAAATGTCCTCACTTTGGCGCTTGAAAGTGGAGACAGAAATGCATTTGTTGGTGTTTCTGCTGAAGGTTCCACTCACTGGCCTTTGCCGAGAAGAAGCTTCAGGCCAAAGGATGAGATTGGATTTGGGACCTTTTTGGTCTAATGAAAAGTGAAGACTGTATATTACTGCAGTAGCTCATAAGCATGAATACTGTGATGAGTATGCTTGTCACTTGTTTGAGTTTGGGTGCCAAACCAGCTGCAGTGTGTGTCTTTACCCAGGCTGTCCTCACAGAAAACTGTGGTTGGGACGGGCTGGGTGCTGGCACAGAGCCTCCTATTGTCACTTTAGTGCTGGCTGTAACAGGAGGAGAGAGTCCAGTACTCGCAATACAGCAATAACTGACCCAGTATTATGAGCTGAGAGGCTTGGAAACAGGAGTTGGAGTTGGGTTTGCTGTCGTACACGTTATAGCTAAAATAACTAGGATTTGTGGACACAAAGAAAACATTATTCAATTGAAGTTTATTTATACACGAAGTTCACAATATTGGCTGTCTTTAGGCAGTTTAAATTGTATTGTAAAGATGCTAAAATATTAGAGGGCCCCAGTAATTGGGTGAAACACTTGGCAAGAGCAGGGAGCAAAAACCCCCTTTTAACGGCAACGGTGCTAGGTCTATGCTGGAATTTCTGATACAACTCGGGGTCCAGAATGATGTCAGTTCTGCACTGAGGGGTTAGTTGAGTTTGAGTTTGGCTGTCTGTGTATACAATGCTGGGATTTTGGAGGTGTGGAAGTGTATAGTTTTGAAACCAGACTCCAGAGTGGAAAAGTTTTACTGGCACCTTTTTTCCTGCCACTGGGTGCAGTCATTGTCGCCCCCCGACAGACTGCTATGATGATGATGGGTGCGCAGAGCAAAACTGTGACATTACAGCCCCATTTTCTAATAGATTTAAGCCAGTCCACACACCAAGGAGCGTCCATTTCTCACAGAAATACAAGCTCTATGATTAAACTTCAACCCTTGTCTTTATAGTTAGGATTAGGTTAAAAACAGGCTCTTAAAAGTATCTGTGGAACACTTTTTTCCCCTCTATTTTTAACAATAGATGCAGCCTTGTAGATGGGTTATAAATTCTATGATCATTCCTATGAGGATTTACAGACTGAAATACATCCCTAAATGATGTTTTACCTTTGCTGAATGGTGAAAAAGTCCATGGAGCAGCCAACAAATGAAAATAAATGTTTTGAATTGAGCTCTGCACCAGCTACTCCTCAATCTGACATTAAGTCACCTTTTTACCCTTCAGCCTGGTGCGGTGGCGCAGTGGTTAGCACTGTGGCAGCACAGCAACTCACCCTTGGCCATGGGATCCCTGGTTCGATCCCAGCCCCTGACCAACAGAGATCTGTGTGGAGTTTGCATGTTCTCCCCATATCTGCGTGGGTTTACTCCGGGATTTCTCTGGTTTCCTCCCACATGCCAAAAACATGCAGGTTAGGTTAATTGGAGACTCTAAAGTGGCCCTAGGTGTGAATGTGTGTGAATGGTTAAGGGATAGCGCCGTACCGTGGCTGCTTCATCCATCCAGGTGGATGCCCTCAATTTCCCCTCTGGGGATCAATAAAGTATACAAAAAAAATAAATAAAGGCTGAAGGGGTATTGTCGTCACCCCACTGGGTGAATGGGTGGTAGTGGTGTCATCACCTACCTTGTGAATGTGATAACTAGGGAAAGAAATGACGTGGGCTTTTCAAATTGATGCCATGGGTATAGCTATGAAAAATCGTGGACAAGTTTGAATTTGGGTGACCTCTGACCTCAGGTCAGTTTTCCTTAAATCTTGTTAACGTGATAACTACACAAAGGAATGATGAGTGGTGGCCTAGAGGTAGAGCATCCGCCCCACAACCAGGAGGTTCAAGTCCCGGCCGGGTCATGCCAAAGACCATATAAAAACAGTGGAACTTCCTGCTGTTCAGCTTGGTGCTTGGCAAAAATGGAACCGAGGAAGGAAATGTGGGTGGCAGTGGCTCAGGAGGTAGAGTGGGTCGTTCAATAACCAGAGGGTTGACAGTACGAATCCCGCTCTCCCCAGCCATCCTGTTGTTGTGTCCCTGGGCAAGACACTTTACCCACGTTGCCTCCAGTGTCCATGACACTGGATATGAATGTGTACACATGTTTGGTAGTGTTCGGAGAGGCCGTTGGTGTGGATTGGCAGCCACGTCTTCGTCAGTCTGCCCCAGGGCAGCTGTGGCTACAGCAGTAGCTTACCACTGCCACTGTCCGTCTGTGGAGTGAATGAATAATAGACACATTGTAAAACACTTTGGGTATCTTGAAAGGCACTGTATAAATGCAGTCCATTAATGATGTAGTCTTTTCCAAATCAATATCATGTCTAAGACGAGTCTTGGATGACAGGCCAGCGGTGGGCAGTGAGGGTCATTCCACTGCAGGTGTTCTGTTCCACCCAGTCTCTTCAGCAGGTGTTTGCTCTGATCGGCGTCAGGGATCATTGAATACATCTGGTGAAGAGACTGGATGGAACAGAAAACCTGTACTGGAATGGCCCTCCATGGCACATGATTGCCCACCCACTCCGGGCTAAGACCCTGCTCTCTGACTATGGGTTTGGGATCAAAAGGTCAGTGTTAACATTCTATATGCCCTATTACTATAGAACGAGTAAAGTTAAGGTCACCAAACTTGGTACACAGGTTCACCCTGAGACCCTCACCTCTGACTATGGGTTTGGGGTCAGAAGGTCACGGTTTGCTTCCCCATGCCCTACTGCTATAGAACGAGTGATGCTGGGGTCACCAAACTTTGTACACAGGTTCACCCTGACATCTGCCTATGGTTTTGGGATTGTAAGGTCAAAGGTCAAAATGCCATATAAACTACATCTCAACAACAAACAGAGGCTGAGGGTGTGTGTGTGTGTGTGCGTGCGTGCGTGCGTGCGCGCGCGCGCACAAAGAAGTTATAGTTTGGATTAGGTTAAAAAAAAGGGTGCTCTAAACTGGTACCTGTAATTTTTTTTAATGACAGATGCAGCCTCATAGATTTAAAAAAAAAAAAAAAACAACCAAAAGTATAAGCAGGGATGATTTACAGAGTGAAATATATCCTTAAAATGTTGCTTACCTTGGCTGAATGAAGAAAAAAAACACTGTGGATCATCCAATACAGTTTTTCCACAGCAACTCAACCTGCCAACATCACATCACTTTCTTACTTGTAATTCTTTTCTAAAACTTAGACTTTTGTATACTTTTATTAATCCCCAGAGGGGAATTCAGGGAATCCACCTGAATGCATGAGGCAGCCATGGTATGGCACCAATCCCTTCACCATTCACACTGAGGGCCACTTTAGAGTCTCCATTTAACCTAACTTGCATGTTTTTGGCCTGTGGGAGGAAACCAGAGTACCCGGGGTAAATCCATGCAGACACGGGGAGAACAAGCAAACTCCACACAGAAGGGTCACTAATGGTCGGGGTGGGATCGATCCCATGACCTTTTTACTGTACTGCCACAGTGCTAACCACTGCACCACTGAGCTGCTCATGACTGAATGTAACTCAGATTTTTTCATTCCCCACAATGAAACAAATGATTTATTTATTTAGGACTCATTTTTTCAATGGAAAAAAAAAATCCTTTTTCTTGCAGGGGGAATATGGCATTTATAGTTGTAGTTTTATAATCCAAAGTCCCATCCATCCATCCATCCATCTTCTACCGCTTTTCCGGAGGTCCGGGTCGTGGAGGCAGCAGTTCAAGCAGAGAAGCCCAGACTTCCCTCTCCCCAGCCACCTGCTCCAGCTCTTCAGAGAGGATACCAAAGCATTCCCAGACCAGCTGGGAGACATAGTCTCTCCACCGAGTCCTGGGTCTGCCCCAGGGTCTCCTCCCAGTGGGATGTGCCTGAAACACCTCAAGTGGGAGGCGTCCAGGAGGCATCCTAATCAGATGCCCATACCACCTCAACTGACTCCTTTCAATGTGGAGGAGCAGTGGTTTTACTCTGAGCCTCTCCCGGATGACTGAGCTCCTCACCCTATCTCTGAGGGTGAGTCCAGCAATCCTACAGAGAAAACTCATTTCAGCCGCTTGTGTCCGCGATCTTGTTCTTTCGGTCATTACCCAAAGCTTGTGACCATAGGTGAGAGTAGGAACGTAGATTGACTGGTAAATCAACAGCTTTGTCTTAGAACTAAGCTCCCTCTTCACCACAACAGACCGGTACAACGTCTGCATCGCTGCAGATGCTGCTCCAATCCATCTGTCAATCTCTCGCTCCATTTTCCCCTCACTCGTGAACAAGACCCCAAGATACTTAAACTCCTCCACTTGGGGCAGGAGCCTGTCCCCAACCCAGAGAGGACAATCCACCTTTTTCCAGCTGTGGACCATGGTTTCGGACTTGGAGGTGCTGATTTTCATCCCAGCTGCTTCATACTCAGCGACAAACCGTCCCAGCAAGAGCTGTAGGTCATTGCTGGATGAAGCCAACAGGACAACATCATCTGCAAACAACAGAGATGAGATCCTGTGGTCACCAAGCATGACACCCTCCATTCCCTGGCTGCACCTAGAAATCCTGTCCATAAAAATTATGAACAGGATCGGTGACAAAGGGCAGCCCTGGCGGAGTCCAGCTCTCACTGGGAATGACTCCGACCGAGTGTTGGCAATACGAACCAAACTCTCACAACGGTCGTACAGAGACCGAATAGCTTGTAACAACAAGCCCGATACCCCATACTCCCGAAGCACCCCCCACAAAAACCACGAGGGATGCGGTCAAATGCCTTCTCCAAGTCCACAAAACACATGTAAACTGGTTGGGCAAACTCCCACAAACCCTCGAGAATTCTCGAGAATGTAAAGAGCTGGTCCGATGTGCCACAGCCAGGACGAAAACCACATTGCTCCTCCTGAACCCGAGGTTCGACCAACGGCCAGACTCTCCTCTCCAGTGCCTTGGCATAGACCTTCCCAGGGAGGCTGAGGAGTGTGATCCCTCTAAAGTTGGAGCACACCCTCCGGTCCCCTTTTTTGAAGAGAGGAACCACCACCCCAGTTTGCCATGCCAAAGGCACTGCCCCCGACCTCCACACAATGTTGCAGAGGTGTGTCAACCATGACAGCCCAACAACATCCAGGGCTTTGAGGTACTCAGGGCGAATCTCGTCCACCCCCGGGGCCCGGCCACCAAGGAGGTTTTTAACCACCTTGGTGACCTCAGCCCCTGTGATAGGCAAGTCATCCCCCTCGTCCCCAAACCCTGCTTCCTCTGTGGAAGGCGTATCAGTGGGATTGAGGAGATCCTCGAAATATTCCTTCCACCGCCCGACGATATCCCCAGTCGAAGTCAACAGTGCCTCATCCGCACCATACACAGTGTGGACAGGGAGCTGCTTTTCCCTCCTGAGCCGCCGGACAGTTTGCCAGAATCTCTTCGAGGCCGACCGAAAGTCTTGTTCCATGGCCTCACCGAACTCCTCCCATACCCGGGTTTTTGCTTAAGCAACCACCCGAGCTGCACTCCGCTTGGTCTGCCAGTACACCTCAGCTGCTTCGGGAGTCCCACAAGCCAACCAAGCTTGATAGGACTTCTTCTTCAGCTTAATGGCCCCCCTCACCACTGGTGTCCACCACTTGGTTCGGGGGTTGCCACCACGAGATGCACCGACCACCTTGCGGCCGCAGCTCTTGGCCGCCGCTTCAACAACAGAGGTGGAGAACATTGCCCATTCAGACTCCATGTCTCCAGACTCCCTCGGAACGTGGTTGAAGTTCTTTCGGAGGTGGGAGTTGAAGACCTCCCAGACAGGGGCCTCAGCCAGACGTTCCTAGCACACCCTCACTATACGTTTGGGTCTACCAGGTCTGAATGACTTCCTCCCCTGCCATCAGATCCAACTCACCACCAGGTGGTGATCGGTTGACAGCTCTGCACCTCTCTTTACCCAGGTGTCCAAGACATATGGTCGCAGGTCTGGTGACACGATAACAAAATTGATCATCGACCTGCGACCTAGAGTGTCCTGGTGCCAGGTGCACATATGGACACCCTTATGCTTGAACATGGTGTTCGTTATGGACAAACTGGTTAGCACAGAAGTCCAATAACTGAACACCACTCGGGTTCAGATCGGGCAGGCCGTTCCTCCCAATCACCCCCCTCCAGGTTTCACTGTCGTTGCCCACGTGTGCATTGAAGTCTCCCAGTAGGACAATGGAGTCTCCAAGAGGAGCACCCTCCAGCACCCCAGTCACAGACTCCAAAAAGGGTGGGTACTCTGAAACATCATTTGGTGCATAGGCACAAATGATGGTCAGGACCCGTTTCCCAACCCCAAGGCGCAGGGAAGCAACCCTTTCGTCCATCAGGGAAAACTCCAACATAGAGGCAGCAAGGTGGGGGGATACAAGAATACCCACCCCTGCTCGTCGCCTCTCACCCGGGGCAACTCCAGAAAAGGCCAAGCTCCAGCCCCTCTCCAGGAGACTGGTTCTGGAACCGGAGCTGTGTGTTGAGGTGAGGCCGACTATATCTAGCCGCTATCTCTCAATCTCGTACACCAGCTCAGGCTCCTTCCCCACCAGAGGTGACATTGCACGTACCAAAAGCCAGTTTAGAAAGCTTGGAATCAGTCCGCCAAGGTCTCCGCCTTTGACCGCCACCTAATCCACATAGCACCGGACCCCCACGATCCCTCCTGCAGGTGGTGAGCCCACTGGAGGGCGGACCCATGTAACTCCTTTGGGCTGAGCCCAGCCGGGTCCCATGGGTGGAAACCTGGCCACCAGACGCTAGCCTTCGAGCCCCTCCCCCAGGCCTGGCTCCAGGGTGGGGCCCCGGTAACCCCATATCAAGGATTCAGTGTAATCCAAAGTCCCTTTTTGAGTAAAACTTGTACTTGTCATCTATTAGTTAAAACAGCAGTTTTCACACCTTTGGTAGATCTGTGTGCATGTGTGGTTGATTGTGTGATATGTTGTGTGCACACAGATCTTTTCCAGTTGTAAATGAAAGCGTTTTTGTGTGCACCAGGCCTGACCATGTTCCAGGGGCATTCTGGTCCCAGGTTAGCTCAATTAGCATTCATTCTCCTCCAGCACCTGAAAACAGCTCTGTACGTGGTATTGGTGATTTGCATAAAACTATCATTGCTACATATCGATAGTTGGACAGTACTGTGTGTAGGATTGACTACAAGAGGCATATAAAACCTAACTGCTATGAAATAGTACATTTTACAGTTTGTTGACATGCAGCACATGATCAATGAACTTGGGTATGGCAAGAGCTGCCCAATTCATTGAGTCATACTAGTGAAAATGCTGGTTAGGGGCTTTTAATATTGATGTGCTACAAAATTGGCAGCCTGGACTCATAGTACAGTAATGGTAAATGGTGTTCACTTATATAGTGCTTTTTACTCCTCTCTGGATGATCAACGCACTTGACAGATCCTGCTGTCTACCCATTCACACACACATTGGCACAGCGATGGCAGGGGAGTGGTTGTAATGGTGGTTGCAATGTTATAACCTCAGTATTGAGGGGAAAGCCAAGTAACTCAAGTGAAATAAAAAATTGTACGATAATGTAGATATGTAAAACATGTTTTGTGCTCTAATTAAAGGTAAACAAAATAAACTGCTCTTATGCTGTCTAAACAGATTGAAGTACTAGAGAGTACCAGTTCTAAACCCGAATGTTCCTTCTGGATGAGTGTGTGGGTTAAAAGACGAGGGCCAATTTGTGGCCAATTCAGAGCACAGACAGGTTTGTGCAGATAAAGGCATAATGAGGAAGCTTTCTGCTAGACAAATTCATTGGATTAAGAGAGCAGCTGTTAAAATGCCATTACAAAGCAGGAAACAGGTATTTGAAGCTGCTGGTGTCTCTGGAGTCCCACGAACCTCAAGATGTAGGATATTCCAGAGGCTTACAATTGTGCATAAACCTATTCAGCCACCCTTAACCAATGCTCACAACCAGAAACGGTTGCAGTGGGCCTAGAAATACATGGAGACTAATTTTCAAATCGTTTTGTTAGTGCCGTGCAACCCTGGATGGTTCAGATGGGTGAAGTAGGGAATGGTTGGTGGACGGCCACCATGTCCCAACAAGGCTGTGACATCAGCAAGGAGGCGGCGGAGTCATGGGGAGAGAGGTGGTAGGCCCCTTTAGGGTCCCTAAAGGTGTGAAAATGACCTCGGCAAAGTATATTGAGTTTCAGACTGACCACTTTTTTCCATGGTACAAAAAGAACTGTGCCTTCTATAGCAAAATTATCTTAATGACAATGCACCATCTCATGTTGCAAAGAATACCTCTGTTATTGGCTGCTATGGGCATAAAAGGAGAGAAGCTCATGGTATGGCCCCTGACCTCAACCCTATTGAGAACCTTTGGAGCATCCTCAAGCAAAAGATCTACAGTGCATCCAGAAAGTATTCACAGCGCTTCACTTTTTCCACATTTTGTTACGTTACAGCCTTATTCCAAAATTGAATAATTCATTTTTTTCCCTCAAAATTCTACACACAATACCCACAATGACGACATGAAAAGTTTTTTTTTTGTTTTTTTTTTTTTAGATTTTTGCAAATTTATTAAAAATAAAAAAAACTAAGAAATCACATGTATATAAGTATTCATAGCCTTTGCTCAATACTTTGTTGATGCACCTTTGGCAGCAATGACAGCCTCAAGTCTTTCTGAATTTGATGCCACAAGCTTGGCACACCAATCATTAGGCAGTTTTGTCCATTCCTCTTTGCAGCACCTCTCAAGCGCCATCAGGTTGGATGGGAAGCGTCGGTGCACATTCATTTTCAGATCTTTCCAGAGATGTTCAATTGGATTCAAGTCTGGGCTCTGGCTGAGCCACTCAAGGACATTCAGAGTTGTTCTGAAGCCACTCCTTTGATATCTTGGCTGTGTGCTTAGGGTCGTTGTCCTGCTGAAAGATGAACTGTTGCCCCAATCTGAGGTCAAGAGCGCTCTGGAGCAGGTTTTCATCCAGGATGTCTCTGTACATTGCTCCATTCATCTTTCCCCCTATCCTGACGAGTCTCCCAGTTTCTGCCACTGAACAACATCCCCACAGCATGATGCTGCCACCACCATGCTTCACTGTAGGGATGGTATTGGCCTGGTGATGAGCAGTGCCTGGTTTCCTCCAAACATAATCCCTGGCATTCACACCAAAGAGTTCAATCTTTGTCTCATCAGACCACAGAATTTTGTTTCACATGGTCTGAGAGTCCTTCAGGTGTCTTTTGGCAAACTCCAGGGAGGCTGCCATGTACCTTTTACTAAGGAGTGGCTTCTGTCTGCCCACTCTACCATACAGGCCTAATTGGTGGATTGCTGCAGAGATGGTTGACCTTCTGGAAGGTTCTCCTCTCTCCACAGAGGAATGCTGGAGCACTGACAGAGTGACCATCAGGTTCTTGGTCACCTCCCAGACTGAGGCCCTTCTCCCCCGATCGCTCTGTTTAGACGGCTGGCCAGCTCAAGGAAGAGGTGGTTCCAAACTTCTTCCATTTAGGGATGATGGAGGCCACTGTGTTCATTGGGAACTTCAAAGCAGCTGAAATTTTTCTGTACCCTTCCCCAGATCCTGTCTCAGGTCTACAGACAATTCCTTTGACTTCGTATTTGGTTTGTGCTCTGACATGCATTGTCAACTGTGGGACCTTATAGAGGGTATGTGTATGATGTCACCAAACATAAGTCATGGCAGTTACAAAACACTGAGTGTCAAAAATGAGCGGCAGCATTAGGGTGTATGCAGTAAAACACAAAAAATACACACACCTGTTTGCACTGTAGACAGCTAATCTTATCATTCCGTCTTGTGTTACTTGACAAAAAATAGCTAAATAAATATTTGAAGGCTCAGAACCAATTCTTCACTTGTGTGCTCTTACCCACACATCATTACAGTCAAGTAAACAGTGTGATATTAACATCTAAAGTTAAAAAAGGAACTCTTTGTGCTACTGTGACTTAATATTTTGTGTAATTTTATGTTTTGCTGCATACAAACTAAAGTTGCCACATGTGTTTGCCACTCAGTGCTGGGTAACTATGGTAACTACCCTGGAACTGCCAAGAATTCTGATCCAATGCATCCCCTCTATATAGACAGGTGTGTGCCTTTCCAAATCATGTCCAGTCAACTGAATTTACCACAGGTGGACTCCATTTAAGCTGTAGAAACATCTCAAGGATGATCAGTGGAAACAGGATGCACCTGAGCTCAATTATGAACTTCATGGCAAAGGCTGTGAATACTGATGTATTGTACATGTGATTTCTTAGTTGTTTTTTTTTATTTTTAATAAATTTGCAAAAATCTAAAAAACAAAAAACAAAAAAACAACTTTTTTCACATTGTCATTATGGGGTATTGTGTGTAGAATTTTAAGGAAAAAATGAATTTAATCCATTTTGGAATAAGGCTGCAACATAAAATGTGGAAAAAGTGAAGCTCTGTGAATACTTTCTGGATGCACTGTATGAGGGTAGGCAGTAGTTCACATCAAAACAGCAGCTGTGGGAGGCTTTTCTGACATCTTGCAAAGAAATTCAAGCAGAAACTCTCCAAAAAGGTTAACTGGAGACTCTAAAGTGGCTCTAGGTATGAATGTGTGTGTGACTGGTGAAGAAATTGGCGCCGCATCGTGGCTGCCTCATCCATCCATGTGGATGCCCTGAATTTCCCTCTGGGATTAATAAAGTATACAAAAAAACCCTCAAGTTCAATGGATGCAAGAATTGTGAAAGTTATATCAAAGAGGGGGTCCCATGTTAATACGTAACTTGGCCTATTAAGTTGTTTTTGATTGAAATAGCTTTTGATTTCAGTAAATATGACCTCCTAATGCTGCAAATTCAACAAATGACCATTTTCAGTTCTTTACAACCAACAAAATGTTTTGAACCTCTGTTGTACATAATAATTTGGAACGGTGCATTTTGATTTTTTTTTTTTTTTTTTTTTAATTTTTGCAAAAATAGTTTTCATTGGAAGGTTTGTTCAATAAAATTTTAATTATGCTGTAATGGTTGATGACTTGAAAATTACACTGACTGTTATTTGCATCAACTATTTAGGAAAATCGGAGACAAATCATTTGCATAATAATTTGGAACATGGTGTAATTAGTGGAGTGTGAGGGCATTAGCCCCATTTGGCTCAGGAGTTAGTCAGGGGGCCAGAAGACGACACCAAATCAAGCCTAAAATCCCACATTTGTGGGGAGAAAAAAGAGAAATTCTACCAAAGAGAAGAGGGAATGCAATATAACGAGATAAGGGTCATTTGATCCAGTCCTTACTATAAGCTTTGAAAAGAAAAGTTTTATGCCTAAAATTAGTTTTGAGTTTAGATGCCGGTCTCCTAAATCCAATGCTTGTTCCAAAGGAGAAGAGCCCAACTATAAGGTCTAGTTCCCGTTGTACTTTTTGATACTCCAGGAATCACAAGTAATCCTGCAATTTGAGAACATTGTGCTCCGTTGCAGTCGTACAGCATAATAAGGTCTTTAACATTCAGATGGGGAATTGATCAGTTGGGGTGTTTTAATGGAAGAAGGGTTTTACATTTATTCCCACATAGTCAGAGGTTTGATTTTGGTTTCTAAAAGTTCTTTTTCTGCATCTGTGTGACATCAACATTGTTGTGGCCATGAGCTCAACCATAAATCCCAAATCCTGATAGATTATTTGACAGGGGCAACCACTCAGAATACACAAGGCTTAAAGAAAGAGGAGCTAAAATGTCTTATTTCACATGTAGATTAAGTGACTGCAACAAGGCCATCTATAATTATTTTCAACCACAGAATCACACTAGGCTAATCTATTACAGTAAAGTCAAATTAAATGAAGCTTGAACATTGACTTTAAAGCTGTAGAAAATTTTCTGGACAGATAAACCAGATTTTCATTCATCCTACTGTCCTATCAGATCTTGTTCTCCCAAACCTGGGTTGCTAGTCTCCACCATGGACAACCTAGAGGAGGATCTGACGTGCTCTGTGTGCTACTCGCTGTTTTCTGACCCACGAGTCCTGCCGTGTTCACACACCTTCTGTAAGTCCTGCCTGGACAACTTGCTCCAGGTGTCGACAAACTATTCCATCTGGCGCCCACTCCGCCTGCCGCTAAAGTGCCCCAACTGTCGGAGTGTGGTGGAGCTGCCTCTGTCCGGTGTAGACGCTCTGCCCACCAACGTATCTCTTCGGGCCATCATCGAGAAAGTAGGAGAGACTCTTGTGTATCCCTGAAACATTTGTCCTGTCACTACAGTCTAATCTTCTTTATACTCTTCTCCTTTATTTTGTGCTTTTTTTTTTTTATGTGCACCTCAGTACCAGATGGACAGTGAGCCGCGGCCGCCATCCTGTCAAGAGCACCACAGGCAGCCCTTAAACATGTACTGCATCCAGGACCGGCACCTGATTTGTGGGCTCTGTCTGACTGTGGGGCAGCATCAGGGCCATCCCATAGATGACCTGCAAGCAGCTTTCATCAGGGAAAAACGGACGCCGTCTCTGCTGCTGGCCAAACTCTCCGAAAAGAGATGGGCGCAGGTAAAGAGCACAGATGTGGGGGCAAATAGTTGAGTATGGCCTTGTAAGATGCACTTTAAGTTTGGATTAATTTCTGCCTGTGTTAGGTGTGTGAGCTGGGGGAGCAGCTGGAGCAAGAGAAAGCCCGCTGTGAGGCTGTGGTGAGGGAGGACCGTCAGGAAGTTGACCATTTTTTTCTCACGCTGGAGGGACTGCTGGCCAGAAAGAAACAAGCCTATATGGAGGCTCTAGATAAAGTGGGTGCAGAGGTGACACAGGCTTTTAACCCCACCATCAACAAAGTGAAGGAGCTACAGGTGTGTAGATATTGTAAATGTAATCACAGCAGTTATAACGTAGGCTCCAACCACGGGAACTTTTCTGTACTTCGTAAAACTATCAGAGGTGCTTCCATCTCTCCATTTTATGTTCCCAGTTTAGCCTCTATCACTGAGTAGGTGTCAAACAACTGCTGGGTGAAACGGCTTATCTGAACTCAGAACAAGCCAGGCTTATTTGCTTAACAGTGGCACCATCATTCATGTGGCATATCAGTCACGCATGCCAATTCACTATGTTCATTACGCTGCTATAGATCTAAGGGGCTGTTCAGAGTCCCTCTGAGGGGATAACGTTTGCGTTCTGTAGACTGCATTTGCGTACGCTCCAATATTCAGTTGTTTTTGAGCCACTGCAGCTCCCGTTCAGCAGCTGCGTTTTGCGCATGCGCAGTGAAAATAAATTTAAACATTTTAACAGCTGCAATCGAAACACAAAAGAGCTGGGTGGCGGAGTTTTTTTTTTTAACTTTTAGTAATCTGCGGATTTAATGTCTTAGATATACAGTATATATTTACCATAAAGTGACAGAAACAATTTTCCCCAGTCCCAAACTACACCTGTAGCAGCTCTTGTCACAAGCTATGGAGAAACACAAAGCAACGAAACGGGTAGGAATATAATTTACTGTTTTGGTGTTCTGGGTGGAAAATTGACAGATGAGCCACTTAACAGCAGAAGAATGTACGTTTATTTCGAGGTTACTTGAAAAACATTTTTTTAGTAGTGAAACACATGCACATCTGTTTATCCTCACCAATACTTCCCTGTCCGGGATGGCAGGAGTTTCCTGGTGCATGTGCAGTTCACTGCGACCACTGCGTTCTTGTACAGGCGGTCACTTTTTTGGGGCCGACATGCACTTGGTCACCACTCACCCTCTGCATAGGGTTTGTGCACGAATGCGTCCACTGTGCTTGCTTGCGTACCAGCGCATTTTTGGCACTATGAATTGGGCTTTTAACCTCTCAAATATGCAGCATCTCAATCTGCTTGTATATAATCAGATGCCTTGACTTCTCCCACTCAACCTGTCTACCTCGTGTCTTACGGGGTCAAACAGTAATAACTCACTCGCATACAGTGGATATAAAAAGTCTACATACCCCTGTTCAAATGCCAGGTTTTTGTCATGTAAAAAATGAGACCAAGATAAATCATTTCAAAACTTTTTCCACCATTAATGTGACCTATAGCCTGAACAACCCAACTGAAAAACAAACATACAATAACCTGGTTGCATAAATATGCACACCCTTAAACTAATACTTTGTTGCGGCACTTTTGGCTTTTTTTACAGCACTCAGTCTTTTTGGGTAGGAGCCTATCAGTGGCATGTCTTGATGTGGCAATATTTGCCCACTCTTCTTTGCAAAAATGCTCCAAATCTGTCGGATTCTGAGGGCATCTCTTGTGCACAGCCCTCTTCAGATCACCCTACAGATGTTCGATTGGATTCAGGTCTGGACTCTGGCTGGGCCATTCCAAAACCTTAATCTTCTTCTGGTGAAGCCATTCTTTTGTTGATTTGGATGTGTGCTTTGGGTCATTGTCGTGCTGAAAGATGAAGTTCCTCTTCATCTTCAGCTTTCTAGCAGAAGCCTGAAGGTTTTGTGCCAACACTGGCTGGCATTTGGAACTGTTCATAATTCCCTCCACCTTGACTAAGGCCCCAGTTCCAGCTGAAGAAAAACAGCCCCAAAGCATTATGCTGCCAGCACCATGCACCACTGTAGGTATGGTGTTCTTTTAGAGATGAACAGTGTTGTTTGCCCCAAATATACCTTTTGGAATTATGGCCAAAAAGTTCAACCTTGGTTTCATCGGACCATAACGCATTTTCCCTCATGCGTTTGCGAGATTTCAAATGTGTTTTTGCAAAATGTAGCCATGCTTGGATGTTTTTCTTTGCAAGATAAGGCTTCCGCCTTGCCACCCTAGCCCAGACATATGAAGAAGATGGGAGATTGTTGTCATATGTACTAAACAGCCAGTACTTGCCAGAAATTTCCACAGCTCCTTCAATGTTGCCGTCAACCTCTTGGCAGCCTTCCTGACCAATTTTCTTCTCGTCTTTTCATCAATTTTGGAGGGATGTCCAGTTCTTGGAAATGTCACTGTTGTGCCATATTTCCTCCTCTTGATGATCACTGTCTTCACTGTGTTCCATGGTATATTTAATGCCTTGGAACTTCTTTTGTACCCTTCTCCTGATTGATACCTTTGAACAATGAGATCCCTCTGATGCTTTAGAAGCTCTCTGCAGACCATGGCTTATACTGTAAGATGTGACTACAAAAATGTCAGGGAAAGCCTACTAGAACAGCTGAACTTTATTTGGGGTTAATCAAAGGCACTTTAAATGGTGGCAGGTGTGTGCTGACTCCCATTTAACATAAGTTTGAATGTGATTGGTTAATTCTGAACGCAGCCACATCACCAGTGAAAAAACAGTGTGCATATTTATGAAACCAGGTTTTTGTAAGTTTTTATTTTTCCCCTTAAAAGATTTCAGTTTGTTTTTCAGTTGGGTTGTACAGATTATAGGTCACATTTAATGGGGGAATAAGTTTTGAAATGATTTATCTTGGTCTCATTTTTTTACATCACAAAAACCTGGCATTTGAACAGGGGTGCATAGACTTTTATGTCCACTGTAGCTCCAACTTAGTAATGCTATTGTGCAGTTTTAACACTTATCCCCTTGAAGTATCATGTACTGTATACACATCACACAGTTGCTACAGAATTGTTGGCTGGACATCTATGATTCCTCATTTTCCCCACCATATTGTTCGTCAGATTCTGAAAGTTTTAGCAAAAACTGGATCAGGCAAAGTTTTTTTTTTTTTTTTTTTTTTTTTTCTCCATTTTTCTATCATCCAATTTTGGGGAACCTGTGTAAATTGTATCCTCAGATTCCTGACAGAAGTGGCACCAGTTGTGGTATTCTGCTGCTGTAGTTCATGTGCACCAATGGTCATCCTTTAGAGATGTTTTTCTGTATACCTCAGTTGTAATAAGTGGTTATTTGAGTTACTGCAAGCTCAAGACAGTAGCCATTCTCCTCTGACCTCTGGCACTAGCAAGTCATTTTCAATTCAACTTTGTTGTTGTGGAATGGCGCTATAAAAATAGTCATCTCATAGCACTTTCAAACTGTAGGGGAAAACCCCATAATTGCAGAAAGACCCCAATAATCAGGTGATCCCCTGTGAGCAAGCACTTGGCGACGGTGGAGAGGAAAAAAACTCCCTTTTAACAAGAAGAAACCTTCAGCAGAAACAGGCTCAGGGAGGGGCAGTCATCTGCTGCGATTGGCTGCGGGGTAAGGGGATAGAGAAGAAGAAGAAAAGAACAGGCACGTAGAGAGCAAACGGCATGACGGGGACTCAATCTATGGGAGAGAACAAACAGATGTTAATGACCAGCAAAAGTATTTCGTTGAGAGTGAAGAAAGGAGTGAAGCTCAGTGCATTGTTGGAGGTCCCCGGGCTGTCTAAATCTATTAGTAGCATAACTAAGGGGCATCTGATCCCACCGTAATTATAGGCTATATCAAAAAGGAAGGTTTTAACCCTATTCTTCAAAACAGAGATCGAGTCTGACTCCTGAATCCAGATTGGCAGCTGGTTCCAAAGGAGAGGAGCTTAATAACTGAAGGCTCTGCCTCCCATTGTACTTTTGGAGATCCAAGGTATTACAAGTAATCCTGCATTTTGGGAGTGTAGTGCTCTGTTAGGATGATAAGGTACTATCGGCTCTTTTAAATAAAAAGGGGCCTGATTATTTAGAGCTTTGTAAGTGAGAAGAAGGATTTTAAATTTGATTCTAAATTCTATGGTAAGCCAATGAAGGGAGGCCAGAACCGGAGAGATGTGATCTCTCTTTCTAGTACCTGTTGAAACTCTTGCTGCAGCATTTTGGATCATTTGAAATTTTTTAAAGATGTTTTAGGACAGCTTGATAATAAAGAGTTACAGTAATCTAATCTAGAGCTAACAAAAGTGTGGATTAGTTTCTTAGCATCACTCTGAGACAAGATGCTCCTAATCTTGGCAATATTATGCAAATGAAAGAAGGCAGTCTTAGAAACAAGTTTAATATGTGAACTAAAGAACAGATCTTGATCAAAAATAACTCCAAGGTTCCTCACAGAACTATTAAGAGAAAGAGTAACCACATCCAAACTGAGTTTGATTTGGAAAGGTATTTCTAAGGATTTTTTGGACCAACTAGAATGACTTCAGTCTTATCTGAATTTAATAGCGAGAAATTACAAGTCATCCAAGCTTTGATTTCCTTAAGACAAGCCTCTAATTTGGCTAACTGATTACTGTCAATACTGACAAGTATAATTGTGTGTCATCTGCATAACAATGGAAATCTATGCAGCGCTTTCTAATAATGTTGCCTAGCGAAAGCATATATAAACTAAAAAGAATAGGGCCTAGCACAGATCCCTGTGGAACTCCATGACTGAGCTTTGAGTTGGAAGAAAACTCATTATTAACATGAACAAACTGGAACCTATCAGATAAATAAGATTTAGGCTGCGTGTCCACCGCTGTGGCCGACTATTTTCTGTTCATTCTCTGTGTAGTCCAGCGTCTACAGCGCTGAGCGCTGTTGGTGCTAAAATGCACTTAGCAGTGGCTGTTTTTTGTCATGGTACTCAGGGCACTCAGAGTTGAAAAAAGTTCAACTTTTCAGAATGCAGCTGAGCTCGTCAATGTCAGACCTTTCTCAGCAGCCAATCAGAATTAAGGAAGGGCAGGACATGGGACACCAATACAGTCTCTACTCAGACTCCTGTTTCCCATGTAATCATATTTTGCATCCAGAGCTGCTACCAATGCTAGAATACGTTTTCTGTCCATTGTTATTTAGAGACTGCTATTAAAAAATAAGTAGAAAGTCTGACCATAGGAAAAGCGGAAGTGATGAGCTGAGAGTGACAAGCTGTTGCTGGGATACAGGGCACAGACTCTTTTTTTTCCCCAGAGTGCAGCGCACAAGTGCTGAAAAAAAAATGCTCAGGGCGGTCGGGCAACAAAAAACGCATTTGGTGAACACGCAGCCTTAAACCATTGCAACAAAGTTCCATTAAGTCCAACAAGATGTTCTAGTCTATCAAGTAAAATATTATGATCGATAGTATCTAAGCTGTGCTAAGATCCAAAAGGACGAGTACAGAAACAAGTCCATTATCAGATGTGATAAGGAGGTTGTTAGTGACCTTTACTAAAGCTGTTTCAGTACGATGATGGATTCTAAACCCTGATTGAAACTCTTCAAATAAACCATTTCCCTGCAAGTGGTCAAATAATTGCTGAGCAACAACTCTACAATTTTTGAAATGGAAGGCAGATTAGAGATTGGTCTATAGTTGGCTAAAACTCGTGGATCAAGCGTTGGCTTTTTAAGTAAGGGTTTAATTACAGCAGTTTGAAAAGCCTGCGGTACATGGCCTAATGCTAATGAGAAATTGATTATTTGAAGAATAGAGCTACCCAAAAAAATGGGAAGACTTCTTTAAATAACCTGGTAGGAACAGGGTCTAAAAGACAAATTGAAGGCTTGGATGGGGAGATTATTTTATCAAAAGGTCAATTGGAGTAAACTCATCCAAACGGATATCAGTTGAAGGAGTTGTAGTAGTTACTGTATTTAAGTTAACGGTGGGATGAATCTGACTGATTTTATCTCTGATAGATGAAATTTTATTATTGAAGAAGTTAAAGTCCTGACTAGTCAGCTCTAAGGGAATGCTAGATTTGACAAAGTGTGGACTCTTTGTTAGCCTGGCTACAGTGCTAAAAAGAAACCTGGGATTATTCATGTTCTCTTCTATTAATGCAGAATAATAAATTGTTCTGGCTTTCCTGAGATAAGTTTTATAAATTAGAAGATGATTTCTCCAAGCTAAATATGTAGATTTCATCTAATTTAGTGGAGCTCCATTTTCTTTCTAATTAACGAGTCTTGTTTTAAGCTACAAGTTTCTGTGTGGAATCAAGGAGTCAGAGATCTCTGATTAGAGTTTTCTTTTTTAAAGGGGCCACCATGTCTAGAGTCTGATGCAGAGAAGCTGTCACACTACTCAATTACAGAAGGAGCTTATCTCCATTGTGTTGACACATGGCATTGAGGAAACAACCTGCTTAAATTTGGTAACAGCATCATCTGAGAGACATCTACTGTAGTAATATTTTTCTTTAGGAGCCAAGATAAGATAAGCCTTTATTAGTCCCACAGTGGGGAAATTCCAGGTTTGCAACAACACAGGGATAGTAACACTCAGAGCAGTAATTTAGCAGGTAAGATAAAAAGAGCAGTGAATATACATATGTACACATAAATATATATACACAGTGCAGATGTAACCCTTGCCTTATGTTAATTAGGTAAGGGAAATTATTAAGTGTAGACCAGTTGCTAGGTTCGTAAGGGTTACAATAGGGAATTAAAATGAGTGTGGATTGAAATAGCTGGAGGCAAGAAATGAGCAATACTAGTTATTATTTGTAGAGGTAAAGAGAACAATATATACAAACAATTTACAACTATACAAATATAGCAACGGCCGGCATGAAATAAAACCCCAAAAATGTCCTACTGAGCTCAGTGTTTGTTTGCCCTTTTGGTTTAGTCGTTTGACCAGTCAAGATATCTTGTATCTCCAGACTCAGGTTTCTTTTCCTCTCTTAAAGCGGCAGCTTGAGTTGTTACCACTTCGAATGTTGTGCACTGGAGAGAGGAAAGATGTCCTTCAATCGAGATCTTGGTCAGATCTCGGTTCAGTCTCGGGTCAGGCTCGCCATCTCCATTTGGAGAGAATCCAGGATCCAGAAGGTTCTTGATCGGCAACCAAAAAAACCTAGCCTGCACAACAATAATGGTATTATTGTTTACAGCTAGAGTAATTCGTTTTCCAATCTCTTCTTATATAACACTATAGCTTAGTGTTTAAATTCTCCTCTCATATTACTATTATTACAATCCACTAATATAGTAAGATCTTACAATTCACATTTCACACCTTACGTGCATGTTTTCTTTTCTCAAAATCTCTCTGGTAGTACATGAAATACTTTTTCTCTTATGTAACCAGTTAAATGAATTTCTCCTTTTATCTCTACATCATTTAACCATGAAATTATGATTAATCCCTTTTAACCTTGTCTTTGTAAATCATGAAATGAAATACAATTAATCTATCACATAACCAGGGAATATACCGTCCTATTACTTCCAATATTCCCTTTAAAACCCTGTCTGAGCTACTGGGTTTAGCATAACCTATGGATTTACATAGGATACCAACACCATGTGCGTTTAGCATCAAACTACACATTACATTCGACAGAAATAGTGCATAAAGAACTAAAAGTACTTCAGCATACTGTTGGGAACTGAAATCACATTTAGGAAAACCATACAGACACAAAAATAGCCTTTTCCATTGCTTTTAAACAGAAAAAAATCCACTCGCGATTACCATTAGCATAATGCTAACATTAGCATGTATTGTTTGGTTTTCACTCACCAAGTTGAGGTATCAGTGTGAACACAGCAAAAGGACACAGCCACAATGTCTCTCAAGCTCGTGCTCCCGTCAACTTAGGATAATAAAGGTTTCAAATTAGCGTTTGGAGAGTGTTTAGATCCATTTACAGCATCTTTCTAAATTAAACTCACCAAGAAGAGGTATCAGTGTGAAGACAGACCGTCCACAGCCTCTCTCGTCCACTCTCAGATCGTAAAAGACCGAACCAGAGTGCACGCCTGCTGCCTCTGCTCGGAAGGCGGGGCTAATATCGCTCTTAATGAATGAAAAGACCACAATCGCCCAACGTGACCATGAAACGGAAATTTAAAAGTTGGATAACGAGGATCACACTTCCTCTTCCCAAAATAATCGGTTTCCAAAATAAAATCACACAATTGTATTAATACAATTGACATCTGAGAAAAAAAAAGGGGCCATTTTCTCAGCTGGGTTACACAGAGCATTGTAGCTAGATGGAATAAACAGCATAATGGTCGACTCAGTTACCCCATCTAGTATGAATATGTACCCATACAGCATATTTCGTATTTGAGTCAGCCTAGTTGTCACCCTCTGTAGCGATTGATATTGTCCTAGTTGTGTAATGGAGGGGACCATTATTGTGCAAGTTTGTTGTGACTTATGCATTCAATGCTTAGTAGGTCATAAAGTTGTTTGTTTGTTTTTTTTGTTTGTTTGTTTTACAACCTCTACGAGCAGCCCTGCTTAGGTTATAAAGTCTGACAGCCGTAGGTAGGAAGGACCTGCGAAACCTCTCGGTCGTGCACCTAGGATAATGCAGCCTACCACTAAATGAGCTCCTCAGTGTGTTCAGTGTGTCCTGCATGGGGTGGGACTCGGACTTCAGCAGAGATGACAGCTTAGCCACCATCCTCCTCTCTCCTGTCTCCTCCACTGGGTTGAGGTGCTGCCCCAGGACAGAGCTAGCCTTCTTAATCAGTTTCTTCCTGTCAGCTGCCATGATGCCGTTGCCCCAGCAGGCCACTCCAAATGTGATGGCTGATGCCACCACCGAATTGTAGAAGGTCTTCAGGAGCACCCCTTGTACACCAAAAGACCTGAGCCTCCTCAGTAGAAACAGCCTGCGCTGTCCCTTCTTGTAGAGTGCGTCGGTATTGTGTGACCAGTCCAATTTATTGTTCAAATGAACACCCAGGTACTTGTAGGATGCCACCATCTCAATGTCTGTTCCCTGGATGTTTACTGGTGCTGTGGGGAGTTGTTCTCGCCTGTGGTAGTCCACCACCAGCTCCTTAGTTTTCCTCGCATTGATCTGGAGGCAGTTCCGATGGCACCAGTCCACAAAGTCCTGGCTAAGTCCTCTGTACTCAGCATCATCTCTGTCGGAGATGAGGCCAACGATTGCAGAGTCATCAGAGAATTTCTGTAGGTGGCAGTGTGTTGTGTTGTGTTGTGTGAAAAGTCTGCAGTATAAAGGGTGAACAGGAAGGGAGCCAGAACTGTTCCCTGGGGGGCCCCTGTACTACAGATGATAGTGTCGGATACACAATCCTGGGTTCTCACAAACTGGCCGGTTTGTGAGGTAGTCCAGGATCCACGATGACAGGCGCTGGTCCACCCCTGCGCGCAACAGCTTGTCCTTCAAGATCACTGGTTGGATGGTGTTGAAAGCACTGGAGAAATCAAAGAACATGATCCTCACCATGTTTCCAGGCTTCTCCAGGTGTGACAGGGAACGGTGTAGGAGGAAGATCACTGCATCCTCCACTCCAATGCTGTGCTGGTAGGCGAACTGGAGTGGATCCATCGCTGGTCCCACCAGGGGGCGGAGGTGAGCAAGGAGCAGTCTCTCCAGGGTCTTCATCAGGTGAGAAGTCAGGGCCACTGGTCTGTAGCTGTTCAGGTTTCTGGGGTGGGGAAGTCTTTGGTATGGGTACCACACAAGATGTTTTCCACAGCTGTGGTATCCTCCCTAGCTTCAGGCTCAGGTTGAAGATATGCTTCACAATCCTGCACAGCTGGTCTGCACAGGACTTGAGGAGCTTCACGCTGATGCAGTCCGGACCCAAGGCCTTCCTCGCCTTGATCTTCCCCAGCTCCGCCCTCACCTGGGTCTTAGTGAGGGTCAGGTTGGGGCAGTGGGGCTGTGTGCTGGGAGTGGGTGGGGTGTTGGTGGAGAGGGGGTGGACAGCAGAATTAGATAACAGTAGAGGCAGCAGTGGTTGGTGTGCAGGCGGAGGGGAGGGCAGTTGGTCAAACCTGTTAAAAAACAGGTTCAGGTTGTTCACCCACTCCCTGCCTCCCGTGGCCTGGAAGGAGGTATTCTGGAGCCCAGAGATGGTTTTGAGGCTTCTCCAGACCCCGTCGATGTCGCTCTGTTGCAGCTTGTCCTCCATCTTCTTCCTGTAGTTGTCCTTCCCCTCTCTGATCTTCCTCCTTAGCTCCCTCTGTATGGACTTCAGCTCCTCCCTGTTTCCCGACCTGAAGATCCTTTTCTTTTCTCTCAGCAGGGACTTTATCTCGGGGTCGATCCAGGGTTTGTTGTTTAAGCAGCACCGTATGGTCTTGGTGGGTACGGTGTTGTCCACACAGAAGCTGATGTAGTTCGTGATGGTGTGAGTGAGGCAATCGATATCCTCACCATGTGGATCGCAGAGTTGCTCCCAGGCAGTGATTTCAAAACAGTCCTTTAGAGCGTCCATTGCCTCCTCAGACCATACCTTCACCATGCGCATAACTGGAGGTTGTCTGTGTACTAGGGGTTTGTACACAGGCAGGAGGTGAACCAAATTGTGATCCGATCTCCCGGGGGGGGGGGGGGGGGGTGTACACCTCCTTAGTGTTTGTATAAAATAAATCTAGTGTTTTATTGTCTCTGGTGTGGCACGTGACATACTGGGTGAACGTGGGCAGAATGGAGGACAATGAAATATGGTTAAAATCACCCGAGATGAGGAGGAGAGCATCTGGGTGTTCTGTCAGAAGCCTGCAAGTGACTGAGTGGATGATGTCACGCGCTGCCCCAGCGTTCGCTGATGGATTTGCATAAACAACAATGCAGATCACGTGTGAGTATTTCCTAGGGAGGTAAACAGGCCACATGCTAACAACTAGCAACTCCCTGTCTTTGCTGCAGTGTTGCTCTTTAACCATGATATGTCCTGGTTAACACCATCTGTTATTGACATACATTATCACTCCTCCGCCCCTTGCCTTCCCACTGTCTGGTGTCCAGTCTGCCCGTATTGTGTGGAAGCCCTCCCGTTCGGTGTTAGCATCTGTTGCTAGTTCTGTTAGCCAGGTCTCAGTTAACAACATCATGCTAATCTCTCTGAAGGCGCTCTCGTAGCGGGACATGGTCGCTAGCTCGTCTGTCTTATTGAGTAGCGATCGTACATTCCCCATGATAACGGATGGAAGGACGAGTCTATACCTGATGTTCCTTGCTCGCTGTCTCACTCCAGCCCGACATCCACGCCGTTTCCGAGTGATTTCTCCCGGTATGTCGAGTTTTTACGTTAGCACCGTGGACCGGTTAAGTGCTAACAGCTGGTCCCTGTTGTACCGTCTCCTGCTATAAACAATGACTCCGTCCACCAGACTGGGAGACATTTGGGGCGATCTGTGTGTCCGTGATGGGGTAGAGTGTCGCTGGATCAGAAGTTTGCCCAGAGAAGACGGATAGTAAATAAGAAATAGGAAGAAAAACCTCAGAATTGAGCCGCTGTTGCAGAAAGGCAGCCGACTCGTGTGGTGCTGGAAGTGGTCCAAGTGGTCCAAATAGTCAGAAATGGTAAAATCAAAGGTTAACAGATAATGGGTCCAGAGAACAGCTGCTCATTGGATGTTTTCTTTTCAGACCATTCTTTGTAAATCCTAGCGATACCCGTGCATAAAAATCCCAGTAAATCAGCACTTTCTGAAATCCTCAGACCAGCCTGTCTGGTACCACCATGGCACATTTAAAGTCACTTAAGGTCATGTGCTCACTGGTGTTGTTTGCATTGTTCCACACTGAAGTGACATGGCACTTTCAGCAGGGGTTCAGCCCCGGGCAGCACCGGCCATACTCACATTTTTTTTTTTTTTTTTTTTTTTAGCACGTTCTCCCTCTTGTCATGCACAGGCAGTGTGTGTCACGCACACGGGCGGAGCACAGACTTGAAGGGACTTCACTACCTGTAGTGCACTTAGTCAGCTGAGCACACAGCATTTATTTTAAAAATTAAAAATTTGGAGTTTGTAGTTCAAAAGCAGTATGAAAATATGTATAGAAATAGATATTTTGTAGTCTATATTAACAAACTGAGGCGCATGGGAGACCCTCTTCAGGGCTGCGTTACATCTTGGCCTCAAGGTAAACAGACAACCTTCCACCAGAAAGAAAAATTAAATTGATAAAAAAAAGCCTCAAATTTACAAGAAAGAAGTCTCAACTTTACATGAAAAAGTTTGACATTTACATGAAAAAAAATCTAATATAGCTATAAGTGGAAAAAGTCACAAATTTACTAGAAAGAAAGCTGTAAGTTTGTGGAAAACATATTAGATTTATGTTGGGGGGCACATTCACAAGAAAAAATAGCGTAGAAGAGAGTTTAGAAACAGCACAGAGACTATATTTGGCAGCAGTGGTGCATTTGATTTAAACTGATAAATAATTTTTCTATCACCAACTTTCTGACAGCCACAGTGGCGTGCCATCAGAGGCATGCATTTTAAATTAATTAAAGGTTTGTAGTTAATTGGTGAAGAGTGGCAACAAAATAATTAATAGTTTGGAGAATATACTCAAATTAATGTACAATTGAATAGTTGAAACTGCTTACCCACATTACAGCGATGCTCTGTGAAACCGGGGCAGATGCCTTTGCTCTGGAGCTCATTGTGAGAGGCAGGGAGCGGTCAAAAAAAAAAAAAATCTGGGAACTTTAGTTAATTTATTTAAAATACAGGCACATAAACTTAACCCTGTCTCATCACTGGCTGAGGCCATCATGTCACGAGCAGCCGGCCAAAAAGCTCTAGATTTGCGGGGGAAAAAATGAGGGGAAAATGCACACATGAGGAAAAAAAAAAAATAGGCCAAGCCAGCTACAGCTACAGTCATGTGAAAAAATTAGGACACCCTATTAAATATTCAGTTCTATATCAAGAAATATTCACATATTGATATCTAATCTTGTTTTTATTTATCTCTGGAAAAGGTGATTTAATTGCAGGTAAATAACAAAAATTAACCTTGTTTTACCCATTAAACGAAAGATATCAACAAAAATGCGTATTCTGAGGACAAAGTTAAGACACCCTACCGCCTAATAACCTTTGTTACCCCCTTTGACTGAAATAACTTCAGTGAGATGCTTCTTGTAGCAATCTACCAGTCTCTTTCATTGGTCTGAGAAAGGTTTTCCCCACTCCTCAATGCAGAATTCTTTCAGCTGTGAGATGTTTGAGGGGTTTCTTACATACAGCCCATTTCAAGTCACCCCACAGTATCTCAATGGGATTAAGATCTGGGCTTTGACTCAGCCATTCTAGGACTCTCCATTTCTTAGTTTTTAGCCAGTCCTTGGTGGATTTACTGGTATGTTTTGGGTCATTGTTATGTTGCAGGGTCCAGTTCCGCTTCAGCTTTTAATTTTTTTACAGATGGTCTCACGTGGTCCTCAGGCACCCTCTGATACACGGTAGAATTCAATTCAATTTTTAATTCAACCTTATTTATATAGTGCCATTTCACAACAACAGTCATCGCATAGGACTTTCAAACTGTAGGGAAAAACCCCACAATTGCAGAAAGACCTCAGAAATCAGGCGATCCCCTGTGAGCAAGCACTTGGCGACGGTGGAGATGAAAAACTCCCTTTTAGCAGGAGGAACCCTCCAACAGAACCAGGCTCAGGGAGGGGCAGTCATCTGTTGCGACTGGCTGGGGGGTGAGGGGATAGAGAAGAAGGAAGAAGAAAAGAAAAGACATGTAGAGAGCAAACAGCACAATGGGGACTCAATCTATGGGAGAGAACAAACAGATGTTAATGACCAGCAAAAAAATATTTCATTGAGAGTGAAGAAAGGAGTTGAAGCCCAGTGCATTATTGGAGGTCCCCCAGCTGTGTAAACCTATAAGCAGCATAACTGAGGGAGGGTTCAGGGGCCCATGATCCCACCATAATTATAAGTTATAGCAAAAAAAGGAAGGTTTTAACCCTATTCTTAAAAACAAAGATTGAGTTTGACTCCCAAATCCAGATTGGCAGCTGGTTCCACAGGGGAGGAGCTTGATAACTGAAAGCTCTGCCTCCCATTGTACTTTTGGAGATTCTAGGTATTACAAGTAATCCTGCATTTTGGGAGTGTAGTGCTCTGTTAGGATGATAGGGTAGTATCAGACCCTTTAAATAAAAAGGGGCCTGATTATTTATGGCTTTGTAAGTGAGAAGAAGGATTTTAAACTTAATTCTAAATTCTACGGGAAGCCAATGAAGGGAGGCCAGAACCGGAGAGATATGATCTCTCTTTCTAGTACCTATTAAAACTCTTGCTGCAGCATTTTGAATCAGCTGAAGACTTTTTAAAGATGTTTTAGGACAACTTGATAATAAAGAGTTACACTAATCTAATCTAGAGCTAACTAATGTGTGGATGCGATTTAAGGACTTCTCCACCTCGTGTGCCCTCTGCTTCACTGAGACCTGGCTTAAGGAAAAGACACCGGACAGCGCGCTCCTCCTCGAGGGATTTCAGCTGTTTCGTGCTGATCGAGACACGGGGCTCTCCGACAAGACCGCAGGCGGAGGAGTCTGCTTCTACATCAACAGCAGCTGGTGCTCCGATGTAACTGTGATCTCCCAACACTGTTCTCCCGCTCTGGAATATTTATTCATCAACTGCAAGCCATTTTATTCCCCACGTGAGTTTGCTTCATTCATCCTGGCCGCTGTTTACGTCCCGCCCGACGCGGACGTGCGCGAGGCTCAGCACGCGCGCTCGCGGATCACATTCAGCATGCGGAGCGGACTTTTCTGGACTCTCTGGTTATTGTGGTTGGTGACTTTAACCAGAGCAACCTGAGCCACGAACTCCCCCGATACAGTTTATTAAATGCCCCACCAGAGGAGAGAACACGCTGGATCACTGTTGCACTACAGTTAAGGACGCATATCGCGCTGTTCCCTGCGCTGCGCTCGGACTATCTGATCACGTGATGGTCCACCTGATTCCCACATACAGACAGAGACTGAAGCTCACAAAACCTGTTGTGAGCACTACGAGGAAATGGACCAGTGAAGCTGGGGAGGAGCTGCGCACGTGCTTGGAAATAACTGACTGGGACATGTTTAAAGGAGCCAAGCATGATCTGGATGAATACACGGACACTGTGACCTCATACATCCACTTTTGTGAGGAGAGCATTCTTCCATCGCGCACCAGGGTGAGTTACTCCAACGACAAGCCCTGGTTCACAGCTAAGCTCAGACAGATCAGGAAGGAGAAGGAAGCAGTGCTGAAAAGTGGAGACAGGGACTGCTACAAGGAGGCCAAATACCGGTTTAGGAGAGAGCTGAGGAGAGCTAAATCTGTGTATTCTGAGAGACTCCAGCAACAGTTCACTGCTAACGACTCTGCTTCTGTGTGGAGAGGACTGAGGCAAATCACCAACTATCGGCCTCAGGCTTCTAAAGGACAGGATGACAAAGCCCTTTGTCAAAGACTGTCCCAACACTATGCCCGTTTTGACACCTCGTCAGCTGTGTCCAACTCCCCCCCTCCCCCCAGCGCCACTGCCTCCATGGTCCCCGCTTCATCAAAGGCGCCCCCCCTCCCCCCCCTGCTCTTGCCATCAGTGAGCAGGACGTGCACAGACAGTTCTCCAGACTGAACCCGCGCAAGGGCCCCGGTCCGGACGGCGTGTCTCCCTCCACCCTGAGACACTGTGCGGAGGAGCTGACTCCTGTCTTCACAGACATTTTTAACACCTCCCTGAAGTCATGCCTCGTGCCGGCCTGCCTCAAAACCTCTACCATCATCCCTGTCCCCAAGAAGCCACGGATCACTGGACTTTACGACTACAGACCTGTAGCGCTCACCTCTGTAGTCATGAAGTCCTTTGAGCGCTTGGTCCTGCCCCACCTCAAGACCATCACCACTCCCCTCCTGGACCCGCTGCAGTTTGCCTACAGAGCCAACAGGTCTGTGGACGACGCAGTCAACCTGGTCCTCCACTCCATCCTGCAGCACCTGGACTCCCCGGGAACCTACGTCAGGATCCTGTTTGTGGACTTCAGCTCTGCATTCAATACCATCCGCCCCGCTCTGCTCCAGGACAAGCTGTCCCTGCTCAACGTGCCTGACTTCCTCTGCAGGTGGATCACCGACTTCCTGACGGACCGGAGGCAGCATGTGCGGCTGGGAAAGACTGTCTCAGACTCTGTTAGCATCAGCACCGGATCACCCCAGGGCTGTGTACTTTCCCCCCTTGCTCTTCTCCCTGTACACCAACTCCTGCACCTCCAGCCACCAGTCTGTCAAGCTGATCAAGTTTGCGGACGACACCACCCTCATCGGGCTCATCTCCAACGGCGACGAGTCCGTCTACAGGAGAGAGGTGGCCCAGCTGGCGTCCTGGTGCAGCCACAACAACCTGTAGCTGAACGCTCTGAAGACAGTGGAGATGATCATGGACTTCAGAAAAGTCACAGCCCCTCTGCTCCCCCTTACCCTCACAGACTCTCCCATCACCACTGCGGATTCCTTCCGCTTCCTGGGCACCACCATCACCCGGGACCTCAAGTGGGAGCCGACCATCAGCTCCCTCATCAAAAAGGCCCAGCAGAGGATGTTCTTCCTGCGGCAGCTGAGGAAGCTCAAGCTACCCACCAAGATGTTGGTGCAGTTCTACACAGCCATCATCGAGTCCATCCTCACCACCTCCATCACCGTGTGGTACGCAGGAGCCACCGCCAGGGACAGACTAAGACTGCAGCGCGTTGTGCGCGCTGCTGAGAAGGTGATCGGCTGCAAGCTCCCATCCCTCCAGGACCTGTACATCTCCAGGACCCGGAGGCGTGCAGGTCGGATCATAGCCGACCCTTCACACCCTGGACACGCACTGTTTGCCCCCCTCCCCTCAGGCAGAAGACTTCGGTCCATTCAGACTAAAACCTCCCGCTACATGAACAGCTTCTTCCCCTCTGCCATCAGACTGCTGAACACTAAGTGACTTATTAGACTCTCGTGCATTACGTACAGCAGCTCAACCGGACTCATGACAGTTATCACTGTTTTCTTTTTGCACTACCGACTGCACTATGTGGAACTCCACAATATCTGCTGCTTGTTAATATATTTAAAAATTGCATAGATTAGTATTACTTATTCATATTCTACCTTTTATTGCATGCATAGTTTTTTATTTTTATCTTTAGTGCTACTCCGTTTAATGTTGCAGCATTGCACCGAGACAAATTCCTAGTTTGTGTACTACATGAACAATGGCAATAAATCTCATTCTGATTCTGATTAGTTTCTCAGCATTACTCTGAGACAAGATGCACCTAATCTTGGCAGTATTACGCAAATGATAGAAGGCAGTCTTAGAAACAAGTTTAATATGTGAATTAAAAAACAGGTCTTGATCAAAAAAATATCTGAAATCAATCACTATTTCTTTCCATGGCCCTGTAGGGGCAGGGAATGCACCAAGGGAAGCCTCCAGTGTGTGCTTTGGGTTAACTTTTGACATGCTTCACACTAGATTAACCTTTGATAAGTGACCTCTCTCATGTGCCTCTTTGCATAACAACAACACTTTAGCAGTGGCTACCATTTCTGCACCTACAGTTTGAAATGAACCAGTTTCCAAACCATATTTCACTATCCAGTCCCTCCAGGATTTCGCGGGATTTTTTTTTTTTTTCTATTGTTGCAGTAAGTTGCGGGGCTCTCCTTGGGGATTGCCTGAATCACGCATTGGCTCATGTCCAGACTGGAGAGTCCCAACTTTAAAACTCATTGACAAGATGTAGTAGTGACTTTTACCTCTAAAGATGTATAAACTGTTGCAACACTTGCTGTAATATTAGATTCACTTGTTTTTTGTGTGATTTTACGGCATGTCTGGGCACATGCGCTCCCAAGACGGAGGTGCTTTCAGGCAGGTGGACGTTTTTCAACACAAACTCGTCACTTCATACACGCAGTCATTACGGAAACTCAAGGAGACATTCACCGGTGGGCCGAGGGAAACCCGCAGGTGAGTGTTTTGTTTTGTTTTTTGTTTTTTTGTTTTTTTTAATCACACACTTTTTTGCTGATGTGTTTGGTATATACTCACTGTAAACACAGAAGTGAGCGTGGTGCAGTGCCACATTTGATTGGTCAGACTGATGACGTACACATCTGCGCGCTGCTGAGAGACAAATTTGATTGGCGAAACTGGCAGAAGTTGACAACAGTTGGCCAAAACTGTGGTAAAGTTGCGGTGATTGGACAAAATTCAAATTATGCAGGACTTACTGAAGTTGCGGGAATTGGTAGGATTGCAACATCGCAAAATCCTGGAGGGACTAACTAGCATATAGCACACTCAAGGACCCATCTGTTTTCCTGTAGCAACATCCATCACTAAAAAGGTTCAAATCTGGATGATCGATAGGTTCAGATTAAAGATTAGGGACAGCTTTCATGTCAGCCTGCACAGCTGCTAGACAGTCATGAGGTTCACCTGTAAGCATGTCCTCTGCCATATTTGTCCCTTCACTTGTGTAAATGACATTTGGTACTTGCAGTATTCTTTTCAGCCTTTGTGTTTTTGGCTGAGAGTGTGAACAGTACACTTTGTACGTATGAAGCTACCCCATGCATGGTGTGTACTATCACAGTATGTTGCATTGTGATGTGTGAGTTTATTTTTCCAGTGCTTTAGCTATTGCTGCAACATGTGTGCATGGTGGGTGTCCTTTCTCTATATTTTCTAATGTTGAGCTGTAATACATTAGAACTGACCTGGACCCTGTACCTTCCCCCTTCTGATACAGTACGGCGTTCACAACGTTGGACTGTTCAGAAACATCAAGATGAAATGGGGAAGAGTAATCAGGTGGTTTCAGTGAACATGCATGTGACATCAGTTGTTTGAGTTCAATAAAAGCACTCTCAGCCAAAATGGTCCATTGCAGAGGTGACATGAGATTTTTATGTTCTGCTTCCTTAAGGAGGTCGTGCAGTGGTTGAATAAGCGCAGTGTAATTTGGAACTAAATTTCTGCTGTATCCAGTAAGACCTAAAAATGACATTTCCCTCACAGTGCGTGGTTTAGGGTGTGAGAGAATTGATGACCTTTGGGACGGGGACACCGCGGAGTTGCCAGATGTGATTAGCCTGCCCAAATAGTGAACTCTGGGGCGACAACACTGTACTTTTTTGTGGCTTAATTTATAGCCTTTCTGATAGAGGTGTTTCAGGAGGAGCTCCATGGCTGAAAGCACAGAAGCAGCACTGGGACCTGCCAATAGCAGATCATCAATATACTGCAACATTAATGTGCCAGGGGGCAGGAATAAATTCTGCAAATGTTGGCACTGTACGTGATTAAAAATAGCTGGTGAGTCAACAAAACCTTGTGGTAATCTGCTGTAAGTATATTGCTGACCCTGATAGGTGAATGCAAAAAAAGGCCTGCTGTCCGTATGTAGTGGGATACTGAAAAAGGCATTAGATATATCCACTACAGTGAAAAACTTATGTTGTGGAGTAATGTTATTCAGCAGCAGGTAAGGATTTGGAACAGTGTAATTTGTAGGCACCACTACAGCGTTAATGGGTCGCAGATCATGAACCATCCTGTAGTCCGGTTTCCCAGGCTTCTCTACAGGAAGAATTGGCGTGTTCCAGGGAGATTGTGTTTGTACTAGGACCCCTGCCCGGAGAAGACCCTGTATTGTCCCTGCTATACCTGTCTCTTTCTCTTTTGGGAGAGGATATTGTCCTCGCCATATAGGCTGAGTGTTTGGTTTGAGTGAGATTTTTACTGGTGTACAGGTAATCAGACCAACATCTGCAGAGCCATCTGACCATAGAGAGGGAGGCATAGACTCCAACAGTGCATCAGAATCTGGGTGATCAGTGTTTTCTCTACCATGTGTTCGGTCAAGGTGTAACCTTTGTGGGGTGGCCTGTATTGTCACATTGCTTGATATACGATAACAATCTGCAGATGGTGAGTAATGTAAATCCCTACATTGTGTTGCAACCCAGTCAGTCAACTTAAGACAGTTTTTCACCATTGGCCCCAATGCCCTTGCCTCCTCCCCTGTGGACACCCCCAGTGTCACATGAGGTGCAGCAGTGTCCGAGAGGGCATACAGAGGCAGCAAGTCTTTATTTAGACTGCAGAAGCCACTCCTTGTGGGCCAACATAAATGTCCTTGTACACCAAATCCTGAACCCCCACCAGAGTCTCCCACTGATCATCGTACAGTTCTTGGTCATCATGTGAATAGTTCATTGTACAGTGGAGTGGATCATGTGGGGGGTCATATGGCCGAACAGAGTCTATCCATGGGGCCCAGGAAATATATTTATCAACTGATTTTTGTCAGGGATTACATCATTCAGTTATAACCACCAAACAGTTGCTGAAGAGGTTTGATTTTCCTCCAGTCCAACCTCCTGAGCTTGAAGTTGTGAAGCATTCAGGGGAGTGGAAAGATCTGACGTACACCGGAGCATGGTGCCATCAGGCAGACACACCACAGTTCCAGTAGAAGCAAAGTAGATGTGTGCTTTTATTTTCAGAAGCACATCTCTTTCCAGAAGATTTACAGGACAGTCCTTGGAGTACAGAAAAGAATGGACAAAATCAAGTCCGGCTAATAAACAGTTCAATGGTACTGAGAAAGGGAGACACTTCGGGGTCCCAGAGATGCCAACAGCTGATGTATAATTAGTGGACAGGGGTAGAGAGATTGATATTAACGAAAAACGAGCCCCTGTATCCACCATAACTTCATAAGTTTTGTCTCTCACCTTGAGGGATAGCATTGGATCCGAAAGTGCTCCCTAGGCCTTGTCATTGTTGGCTGGGCATCATGTTGTGGTTGGGAGCCATATGACATTGTTGTAGTTGCTGTGATGCAGAAGACTGGTCAGGCCACACCTCTGGTGCTGGGGGTGAGATGGGCGTGTACATCATCTGTGAGTGCCTTCTATTAGCAGGCAGACTTCTGCAGTCACGTGTCCAGTGTCCCGGTCTTCTGCACCGGTAATACATATCTTGTGCCAGGGCAGGTGATCTCATGCCTCCTCTGTATGCACCTCTACCAAGTCTTCTCTGAGATGGGCAAGGATACCATTGTTGTTGGGGTGCCAACACATAGGGTTCAGCAGAAACTGGACCAATAATGACCTGAGGGGACCGCCACTGTAACGGCCGGAGCCTGTACAGTAGTTTTTTTTGCTTTTTATCTTTATTTAATACTTCTCACACTGCTTTCACCGATTTGACAAATCTGCAGTTTCAGCCTCTTTTTCATTTTGTTTCTTATGATATTGCTTAACATAATGATGCACATGTGAGGGTCATGTTGCCCAGGGTTGGTTTTTAAGCCAACAACCCCCTTCAGTGCAGTCCTTACGGGTGGTGGCACTGATGACTGTATCACATTGTGGAATACCACAAGTGTGGTAGGGTTGTTACGAGGGTTCTCTCCAGTCATATCTGCCCAAAGTGCCAAACATCTGTCTACATAAGCTCCAGCATCCTCTCCTGGTTTCATAGGTATATCTGTTAATTCAGCACTTGTGAGATCAACAGGGAACATTCTCCTCATTACTGTAAAAATTTCATCACTCTGATCTCTGAATGGTGCTTCATCTGTTATATCAATAGTGTGTGCCTCCTCCTCTATATTCTTTAACATAGAGGGTGAGGTATGACTGGCAATAATTCGCCTGAGAGCTGCCGTGCACAGTCGGCAGCCCACTGTAGCCTTCTGCATAGCCCTAATCCAGGGAGAACTTCCTGAAATTAAGGGAGGCAGTGTGTCGCATATACCCTTCAGGTCCTTACATGACCATTCCACATATTGGGCAGTCCCATCTTCAGTTGCAATCATGGGTGCCATATTTGAATAGTTTTTCCTTGGTATGTCGCCTGCTTTAGTGTGAGTAGTTCTCTCATCTAGATTATCATGTGTGGTACCATAAGCATTAAATTTCCACTTTCTTGGACCAACATTTTTGTTCCTGGATTCATCATATTCTCCAATATGTCTTTTTTCCAATACACTCTGCTGTCTGCGTATATCATCCTCAGACAACTGACTTATCATGTGTGAAACCTCCCTTCCTGGTTTGCCATTCTCATCCTGTAAATCCTCTTCCTCCACAACTTCTTTCGGCTTAGCCTGAAGATATGTTGGAGTTGATGTAGTGAAGGACACCCTAACCTTATCCTGTTGACTTAATCCTGACTGTGATGGGTCAGTGGGTTCACTAGGGGAATGAGCAACTATTATATGGGCAGCACAGTGGTGCAGTGGTTAGCACTGTTGCTTAACAGCTAGAAGGTCCCAGGTTCAAATCCCCAGGCTGGCAGGGGTAGGAGCCTTTCTGTGTGGAGTTTGCATGTTCTCCCTGTGTTGCGTGGGTTTACTCCGGGGGCTCCAGTTTCCTCCCACAATCCAAAGACATGCATGTTAGGTTAATTGGTTGTTCTAAATTGTCCCTAGATATGTCTTCTATAGGCCCTTAGAATAGAGGGTTAGTACTAGTGAAGTGCTTTGAGTGGTCTTTGAGACTAGAAAAAGCACTGTATAAGTACAGGTCCTTATCCTTATTATACCATGCATTCCTTTTCCAGCATTTTCCTTATCCAACATAGGTCTTAGTTGCAATATTCCTGTTACTGCCCTCACCTGATCACCATTATCTTTTATGAATGTTGTGAGGGGCATTTGGTTAGATAACATGTCCACACATTCAGAGTGGGGGCTGAAAGGGCTGGTGGAGGCAGAGCTGATGGAGACAGAGCCACATCACCTGATGGAGGGTGGAGCTGATAGAGGCAGAGCCACATCGTCATATTGGAGCTGCGATTCTGACACTTCTTACTGCCTTTGTGTTTGTAATATGACCCTTCCACCATCACTGACTACCACTTGTCCTCCTTGCAGTCAGTTTAAAGATATTTCTTATCATCTTTACACTGATGATATTCAGTTGTATTGCTGTTTTAGAGAGTCTGAGTTTCACATGCTGTCATCTTTAACTAACTGCTTGTCTAACATCAAACAGTGGTTAAGTGCAAACTTTTTACAGCTTAACTCAGACAAGACAGAGACATTTGGTTTTTTTTGCTTTTAGAAAGCAGCTGAAGACACTTCTGTTTAAACAGCCTTTTTAGTTTGATTATGGTTTTTATGTTTTTAATGTCTTTATACTTGTTTTTAATGCTTTTGTTGTTGTATTTGTGATTGTTTTATTTTATTGTGAAGCACTTTGTGATTCTTTCTGTGAGAAGTGCTATATAAATAGATTTTACTTACTTACTCGCAGCACAGCCACGAGTTGAGGAATATAACGCATGGCTCTAATTTTCCTCTTGTCTGAATTTTTCAGTTTTTTATGTACCAATCCCCACCTGGGATTTCCTCCTTTCTCATGGTTTTCCTTAGCAGGGTTATAGCTTTGTATAATATTTGCAGGATCTCTGCCATTTTAATTGGCGAGGGCATCGGTTTTGATGATCCTGGCAAATATCCTAAATCCTGTAATTCAGACACCCATTTTTAAAATTTTCTTACTTCCTCTTTTTCTATCTTTCTCAACCATCTGGCCCTCAATGACTTTCTGGGTCCTATCTACTGTTTCACCAACAGCAAATGCTGACTTTCCTGTAGTCGTAGTTACAGAATCTGCATTTAGTTATATGGAGGCAAAAGTTAATACTGTACACAACCCTACGGTCCAAACTCCAAATTTCAACTCCTTTCTAGGAAAGCAGCCTCTTCAAGCTTCTACCAGAATCCTAATGAAGCTGGTGGGAGAGCATATGGCCTGCGACACCAGAGGAAATTGTAAATTCTTTGTTTCTGGTAGACCAAAAAAAATATTTACACTCCCCGGGTGTTCAGCCTTTATTTCCCAACCCACAGTGCAGAATTCCTCTCTTTCTAGACAAACAGATGATGAGAATTCGAATCAGGAACTACCTCCCTTCATCTACACCACCACTTTTGTCTTTTAATAAGAAGAGAGAGCTTAAGCCACCCACATAGTTCCCACATATAACATCAACATGCACAACATTTGCAGAGTTATTATGTATTTGTCCCTGCTGCTCTGAACCAGCTTAACTTTATGCAGAGGTTACTTTCCTTGGTCCGCATCCAGATTCAAAACAAGAAGTAATGTATCATAAAGATTTAGTCCCGGAGTAATTTTTAACAAACTGGCGATACAGTTATTCACTATTTGTTATTTCTAAGTTCTTGTACTGTACATCTCTTCATTTGCATTATTTTTATAGTACTTACTCATTGATTAAACTTGAGAATCTTGTAAATATTCCTATATTACTCATTCATTGATTAAATTTTAGAGTCTTGTAATTATTCCTATATTACTCAATCATTGATTAAATTTGAGTCTTGTGATGTATTGGAGTTCTCGCATTGTATTAACATTTCTTATTTATCTATAAAAATCGGCTCATTGATCTGACCCTAACATGTGAATGCTTATGAGGCTCTCTGCGTGTTCTTACAATCATAAAAAACTAGCCACAAAATATAACATTATCTTTGTATTAAGTTTTTTCAATAAAATTTAAAAAAACAGGACAAAAGGCTTACTTTATTGAATACTACAGACAATCCTACGGTGATTTTTAGAAAAGGTCCACTGCTCACCTTTTGATTTGGGGCCCCGGATTGTCTGCAGTAACCAGCCAAAGCTTTATGTCCCAATGTCAGTCAATGCAGTTGGCTAATTGCCTGTATCCTCCACCATAACTGTAAGAATTCAAAATTAGACCATCAGCAGAATCTTTTCAGTTAACCAAATCAATAATGACAAGAGTGATACTATTTTTCAGCTTATCTTTTATTGAAGCATGCAGAGAGTTAAACAGCTGTGGGTTCCTCTCAGCACAATCTGGCAGAAGAACCAAGAGCAATGGATTCAAACAGATACATATACAGTGGGGCAAAAAAGTATTTAGTCAGCCACCAATTGTGCAAGTTCTCCCACTTAAAAGATGAGAGAGGTCTCCAATTTTCATCATAGGTATACCTCAACTATGAGAGACAAAATGAGAAAAAAAAATCCAGAAAATCACATTGAAGGATTTTTTAATGAATTAATTGATAAATTCCTCGGTAAAATAAGTATTTGGTCACCTACAAACAAGCAAGATTTCTGGCTCTCACAGACCTGTAACTACTTCTTTAAGAGGCCCCTCTGTCCTCCACTCGTTACCTGTATTAATGGCACCTGTTTGAACTCGTTATCAGTATAAAAGACACCTGTCCACAACCTCAAACAGTCAGACTCCAAACTCCACTATGGCCAAGACCAAAGAGCTGTCAAAGGACACCAGAAACAAAATTGTAGACCTGCACCAGGCTGGGAAGACTGAATCTGCAATAGGTAAACAGCTTGGTGTGAAGAAATCAACTGTGGGAGCAATTATTAGAAAATGGAGACATACAAGACCACTGATAATCTCCTTCGATTTGGGGCTCCACGCAAGATCTCACCCTGTGGGGTCAAAATGATCACAAGAACGGTGAGCAAAAATCCCAGAACCAAACGGGGGACCTAGTGAATGACCTGCAGAAAGCTGGGACCAAAGTAACAAAGGCTACCATCAGTAACACACTACGCCGCCAGGGACTCAAATCCTGCAGTGCCAGACGTGTCCCCCTGCTTAAGCCAGTACATGTCCAGGCCCGTCTGAAGTTTGCTAGGGAGCATTTGGATGATCCAGAAGAGGATTGGGAGGATGTCATATGGTCAGATGAAACCAAAATAGAACTTTTTGGTAAAAACTCAACTTGTCGTGTTTGGAGGAGAAAGAATGCTGAGTTGCATCCAAAGAACACCATACCTACTGTGAAGCATGGGGGTGGAAACATCATGCTTTGGGGCTGTTTTTCTGCAAAGGGACCAGGACGACTGATCCGTGTAAAGGAAAGAATGAATGGGGCCATGTATCATGAGATTTTGAGTGAAAACCACCTTCCATCAGCAAGGGCATTGTAGATGAAACGTGGCTGGGTCTTTCAGCATGACAATGATCCCAAACACACCGCCCAGGCAACGAAGGAGTGGCTTCGTAAGAAGGATTTCAAGGTCCTGGAGTGGCCTAGCCAGTCTCCAGATCTCAACCCCATAGAAAATCTTTGGAGGGAGTTGAAAGTCTGTGTTGCCCAGCGACAGCCCCAAAACATCACTGCTCTAGAGGAGATTTGCATGGAGGAATGGGCCAAAATATCAGCAACAGTGTGTGAAAACCTTGTGAAGACTTACAGAAAACATTTGACCTCTGTCATTGCCAACAAAGGGTGTATAACAAAGTATTGAGATGAACTTTTGTTTTTGACCAAATACTTATTTTACCGAGGAATTTACCAATTAATTAATTAAAAATCCTTCAATGTGATTTTCTGGATTTTTTTTTCCTCATTTTGTCTCTCATAGTTGAGGTATACCTATGATGAAAATTGGAGACCTCTCTCATCTTTTAAGAGGGAGAACTTGCACAGTTGGTGGCTGACTAAATACTTTTTTGCCCCACTGTAGGCTGCAAGTTACTGGGCGTTCCCAGTAACTTGCCAACAAAAGTCTAGCCCTTGTCCAAACTGGTTCCAACCGGTGTTATCTTCATAGATGTTCCTCTCCTCAGCACTTTACGACTCCACATCCTGTTGTCTGTTTCTTGTCTCTCCAGCACTAGCGACCCCACTTAATACATGCCCATATATGGAAGCAAAAGCAGATGCAAGAGCAATGTGGGTGTGTGAGTGCAGCTAAAGATATGTGTATGCAAGCACTTTGTGTAATATCTAAGCTAACTAATCTTCAGTGTTTATTTATTATATTATGTCCAACATCTTTTAACAAAATGCAACCAATTTTGTTACAGTGGAGACATTGATATATCTCGGAGCTTTTATTTGTTTAAAACCGGAGTGGTGGCCTAGTTGGTAGAGCATCCACCCCACAACCAGGAGGTTGTGGGTTCAAATCCCAGCTATGTCATACCAAAGACCATATAAAAATGGCACTTTCTGACTTCCGGTCTGGACACCATGGTGATAGCAGCTTAACGCTGAAGCTCCCAGACCCCGTCCATGAAAATCAGATTTAACGGATTTATGGAAGAGTGAAAATCAGAAGACAAAGTCATTATGCCTAAAGGAAAACAGAAGAGATCGACATTCACCAGGCCAAGACACGCATCGGCCGGAGAATCTGACCTGGAAGACAACAACCACTCGGAAATAGAGGAGCAAAATGAGGCTAACAACACGGTTAGCTTAAAAACGGTACTTCAAGAAGTAAGAGAATTTCGCCGAGAGTGTTGGGCCGAATTTCGTGAAATTAAAGACGAAATAAAAAGGACAAACAACAGAGTGGACCAGGCTGAGGCCTGAATCATGGAAGCAGAGGAAAGAATAAAAGGGCTGGAAGAAACCACGCTGGAATTACTCAAACGACAGACAAGACTGGAGGCTAAGCTAACCGACCAGGAAGGAAGACTAAGAAGGGACAACATAAGAATTCATGGTCTGAAAGAAGGAGTCGAGGATGGTTTCATCACAATGGCTGCATGCGTGGAATCCATACTGAGAGAGAAGTTGGAAATTCCTCAATCCACCGATTTGAAAATAGAAAGGGCGCACCGTTCATTAGCCCCAAGGTCGTCGGCGGAAGCTCCCCCACGATCGGTGGTGGTGAAGTTTTCCAACTTCAGAACAAAAGAAGAGGTTTTGAGACTGGCTTGGCAGAAAAAAGGATTTATGCACCAAGAAAGAAAAGTTTTTGTGGAGCATGACTACGCCCCGGAGGTCCTTAAAAAGCGTCGGGAATACAACGATGCTAAAAAGGTACTAAGAGAGAAGAAACTGCGCTTTCAAACTCCATTTCCGGTGAAGCTGAGGGTTTTTTACGGGGAAGAGACGTGTCTCTACAACTCAGCAGAAGAAGCAACCAGGGATATGGCGAGAAGAGGGCTCCCGGTAACGGTGTATAAACCCGCAGCAGACCCGACCGAAAGAATCAAGGCTCAAACGTGGTGCACACAGAGACCCTCAAAATCCACGGGCCAGTAGCGGGAAACCCAGCGCCAGGGCTATAAGGAAAAATTGGACGCTTTCAGGAGGAAATAACAATATTTTTAGTCAATCTGCGCATCCAACCCTCCTCCTACAAGGTAACAAACATTAAAGGAGATGCAGAATCAGCAAATATGAAGTGGTAAAAACATTTCATGGAACAGTCATAATATTGGAAACAAATAAGTCTTTAAAAAAAAAAAAACTTGTTAAAATAGAAATGTGACAATGAACCACATGGACTCTCCACACTAACAAATACTGTATTACCGTGATTGTTTGCTGTGATGGTGGTGGGAGGTTGCGCACAATTTCATAGGGTATAGGCATTAAAAAAAAAAAAAAAAATCATTAGAAGTTCGGATTGGGATCTGAAATTCACGTTAAAAACATGGGACAACTTACAGGGGTAAGAGAGGGCCCTCAGCATGTAACAAAGTTTGAGGAATTTCCCTCAGAGCCAACGCACCATCAAGGCTCTTCTAAGGTCGCTAAAAAGACCTCAGTTCAGGAAGATCTTTTGACAGTTTTTTGTTTTAAAGTTTTATATACTATGTTCTCAATGTTTATGTTCTTAATGTTCTTTCAGTTTCTGAGTAGCATAAAAGAGGGCCACTACACTGTTATACTAAATAAGACAATACAATGGAGAAACAGGGTGCAACCAAAATAATCTCATATAATGTAAAAGGGATCCTGAATCCAGTTAAAAGATCCAAGATTCTAGGCAAAATGAAAAAAGACAAAACAGGAATAATATTTTTACAGGAAACCCACCTAACAGACTTGGAGCACACTAAACTTAATAGACAAGGGTTTAAACTGATCTCTTCATCTTCATATAAGTCAGGGAGGAGGAGGGGGGTAGCGACGTTGATCTCAACCAAAATTATATTTGAAAAAAATTCAGAACACAAAGATAAAGAAGGGAGATTTAGCATGGTACTTGGTCGGCTAGAGGGAGAAGATATCACCCTGCTGAATGTATATGCACCTCCAGGGGCTAACTGGAAATTTTATAAAAATGTATTTGACCTAGTGATAACTAAAGCCCAAGGTTTAGTGATATGTGGTGGAGACTTCAATCTAAGACTGAATCCATACTGGGATGCATCAGGTAATTCTCCACATCAAAATAACACTCAAAGTAGAAAAACTCGGATGCTACTAAAACAAATGGGAATCTGTGATGTGTGGAGGGAATTCAACCCCAGTGTAAAAGATTATACATTTTACTCAGCACCACATTCATCATACTCAAGGATTGACTATTTTTTTTATGTTTAATAGAGACATTGGAAGAGTAAAAACATGTAAAATAGGACTGATGGATCTCTCTGACCACAGTCCGATCTATATGGACTTAAATATCCAAAAATACACAAATAATACATTTTCTTGGAGGTTAAATTCAAATGTGCTGAAAGGACCACTGAAAGATTAATTGGAATCAGATATTCTCAGATATTTGGAAGAAAATGATAATGGAGAAGTATCCCCTTCAATACTGTGGGACGCATGCAAAGCGGTAATAAGGGGAAAGATTATCGCAAATCTGGCACGCCAAAAAAAACTGAGACAAGAAAAACTAATCACATTAGAGTCAGAACTTAAGAAACTAGAAAAAGAGCACAAAGACAACTCATTCTAATGACTCGCTCAAAATTAAGGAAATTAAAAAACAAATAAACGAGATCTACGCAATAGAAATCCAGAAGAAACTTACATTTCTGAAACAAAAATACTACGAAACAGGTAGCAAATCGGCAAAATTACTAGCCTATAAATTGAGGAAACAACAAACGGAGAGAGCAATCTACAAAATCAGAGACCCAGTATCAAAGGAAATAAAATTTAGAATTCAGAAAATTCTTACTTCGAGAATTACTACAAGAACTTGTACTCCCACAAAAAACACAAAAACGCATCCGAAGCCTTCCTAAATACATTAAATCTTCCCCAACTTACTGAGTCACAAAATAAAAAAAACTACTGTCAGAAATACAACCTAAAGAATTAGAAAAAGCAATTATGAAACTTAAAGCTAACAAATCCCCAGGAGCAGATGGCTATACAGCAGAGTGGTACAAAACCTTTAAACAGCAACTGTCTCCTCTCCTCCTGAAAACATTTGTGTTCTCCACACAGGGGAAATCCCCCCCTCCTGGAGAGAAGGGGTCATTGCAGTCATACCTAAACCTGAAAAGGATAAACTAGACTGCTCCAACTACAGACCAATCAGTGTGTTAAATCAGGACTATAAACTTTTTACCGCTATCCTTGGCAAAAGGTTAGAAAATATACTGACAGACTTAATTCATTTAGACCAAACAGGTTTTATAAGACAAAGACAGACACAAGATAAAATTAGATGCACTTTACACATAATTCATCATATAAAAAAATATAATTTAAATGCAGCCATATTGGGATTAGATGCTGAAAAAGCAGTTGATTCGGTTGACTGGTCTTTCCTATATAGAATCGTATCCAGTTTCAATTTTCATAACAACTTTATTAGAACTATCCAGGCATTATATAAAAAACCAGCAGCTAAAATAAGGATTAACGGTAAATTATCATCATCTTTTGAACTGGAAAGAGGATGTCGTCAGGGCTGCCCCTTGTCTCCACTGCTCTTTGCAATCTTCATAGAACCTCTGAGCCAATGGATAAAACAGAATCAAAAAATTCAAGGTATTACACTTGGTCAGAAGGAACATAAAATAGCACTCTTTGCTGATGACATTTTAATATACCTGGGGAAGCCGGACACCTCTTTTCCAGAACTAATCTCAGTTTTTTCAGAGTATGGAGAGTTATCGGGGTACGAATTAAACATGCATAAAACCCAAATTTTAACATTCAACTATGACCCAAATCAATATTTACTAAGCAAATTCAAAACTAACTGGGAGATGGAATCTATGAAATATCTGGGGGTCAATATCCCGAAACAACTCAACAAAATTATAACACTAAACTATGATCCACTGATGGCAAAAATAAAATCTGATCTAGCAAGATGGAATATGATACCATTCTTTGGTACTGCACAAAGAATTGAAGCAGTCAAAATGAATATCCTTCCAAGTCTTCTATACCTTTTCCAAACAATACCGGTAGAACCTCCCCAAAAAACATGGCAAGAACTGGACAGAAGTATCTCAAGATTCATATGGCAGGGCAAGAGACCGAGAATTAGATACAGAACCCTACAGCTAAACAAAGACAAAGGTGGGCTCGCGCTGCCAAATATCGGGGACTATTTTAAAGCCGCGCAAATTAAAACTTTAGTAGAGATATGTAACCCAGTCTACACTGCACAATGGAAGGAGATAGAATGCCAAATAACAAGTGACATCCCCCTACAGGTGATAATAGGGAACAATGCCTTACCTAAACTTTTGAATAACACTAACCCGTGGTTAGAGACCCCGCTAAAAATTTGGTTTAAGATAGTCAGAGAGAATCAAACTAAAGAGCCCTATCGATTTCTGCAATGGATTGCCTATGGTCAAGACTTTACTCCTAATAAAACACTAGATTTAAAAAGTGGAAAGAGAATGGACTGATAAAATATTACGATTTTTTTAAAGGGCAAATTTTAAGAAGTTTTGAAGATTTGAAAAAACAAGGTCTAATAAATCAAGACCTTTACAGGTTCTTTCAGCTTAGACACCACATAAACAAAATACTTAAAAAGGAGGATTTGGAAAGGGCCCAGTCAGGTGTTCTGAAGGTCTTCTTAATGGCATATAAAGGGATCCCAGGGATCAGATGCATCTCTAAAATATACCAAGGTCTTCAAGACTTAAAAGGAGACAACACATCATATATAAAAGAGAAATGGGAAAAAGAGGGGAATTTCACTTTACAACTGGAATTATGGGAAAAAACTAAATAACAATGGAAAAGTACCTCATCCCTGCTGTGGAGAGAATTTGGATGGAAAAAATTGGTAAGCTTTTTCAGAACACCTGCACAAAACAATTTTACTCGTAAAGGGTTGAACTGCTGGCGCTTGTGTGGTGAAAAGACTGCAAATCATTTTCATGTGTTTTGGTCATGCCCAGTTATCCACTAATATTGGACTAATGTACAGACAATATTGGGGAAAATATTCAAAGTAACAGTTCCCTTTTCTTTTGTAACTTTGTGTTTGGGTTTACTACCGGAATCACTGGAAAGACGAGGAGAAAAATACTTATTCACTGTTTTAATATTGGCAAGTAAAAAAGCACTAACAAAAAAATGGATGTTGAAAGACTGTCCTACACCTGAAGATTGGATTAACGTGATTCAGGACATTTATTTGATGGAAAAGTTGACATTTGCACTGAGACAGGACATGGATGGGTTCTTGAACTTGTGGCAACCCTGGAACGCATATGTGTCCTCCATCAGATCTAATCTTTGACAAACACAATTTCAGTAATGGCACCTCTCTTTGTTCTAATGCTACTCAGATGCTCTTTTATTTTTCCGCTCTGTCTTTTTTTTTTTTGTCTTTTTATTTTTGTTCTTTTTTTAATTTCTCTTTTTCTTTCACTTAAAAAAAGGTGTTGTAATAATTTTTTTCCAATGTTGTCAAAAAACAAAAAAAGGGGGAATATGTGATGAAAATGTAAACAATGCAATGCTGTAATGACATGTATACCCTTTACAAAAACTTAAATAAAAAAAAATTATAAGAAAAAAGTAATGTCACTTTAAAACATTTATTTCAATATAAAAACCGTCTCAAAAGTAGCAAATTTATGCAAAAATTATTCAAATTTAGGAAGAATAAATAAAAGTAGTAGAATTAAAAGAAAAGGCACAGATTTGTGAGAAAAACCTTCCTATTTGGGCAGGAATCATCAAGTATTAAGGCACAGTGACATGTTTTTCCTGTCATTTCTCTGCAGCTGATAGAAGGTTGTTGGAGACTGGAGCAGTGACCACCGGGGCTGGTGGAGCCTTCATTATTGTGAGCAGTGATGTCACAGTAAAGGTTTGTGGGGCAGCTGGACCAGTGGAATGATGAAGGAGCTGTGGTTTGATGATGATTAAGCTGTCAGAGTAAAATGGAACACAATATTGTGTAGAAATAGTTAAATGGCTGACACTAAACTAAATTATTTCTAAAGAAGTCTTTGACCTCTGAAATGACAACATGGACATGTTAGAGTTACAGGACAGGTGGGTGTGACATTCATTGCATTCAGATATTTTGGTTAATTTTTGTGACTCATTCATACCAAAGTTATTTTGGGAACAGGACATGTGGTCTGTCATCAGATGCAGTAAAGGTTCTAGTATACACTACCGTTCAAAAGTTTGGGGTCACCCAGACAATTATTTTGTGTTTTCCATGAAAAGTCACACTTATTTACCACCATGAGTTGTAAAATGAATAGAAAGTATAATCAAGACATTGACAAGGTTAGAAATAATGATTTGTATTTGAAATAATTTTTTCCTTCAAACTTTGCTTTCGTCAAAGAATCCTCCATTTGCAGCAATTACAGCATTGCAGACCTAACATGATTGCACAAGGGTTTTCTAATCATCCATTAGCCTTCTGACACAATGAGCAAACACATTGTACCATTAGAACACTGGAGTGATGGTTGCTGGAAATGGGCCTCTATACACCTATCTAGATATTGCACCAAAAACCAGACATTTGCAGCTAGAATAGTCATTTACCACATTGGCAATGTATAGAGTGTATTTCTGATTAGTTTAAAGTTATCTTCATTGAAAAAAGTGCTTTTCTTTCAAAAATAAGGAAATTTCTAAGTGACCCTAAACTTTTGAATGGTAGTGTACATGTCACTGATCCTGATTACATGAGCACAATAGACCGATAGGAATAAACTGATAATGGTTTTGTTGTGTTTACATGCACTGATTAAATGGATTATTGGAGGGTTAACCACTTGAGTTAATGACCATACAGTAGTTACATGGCCACTTGAATAATCAGATAACTCCAGAAAGCCAATCATAACCGGTTTATTCATGTCCATGTAACCATGGTCACTGCTGGACTCTTCCTTGTCTTGTGTTTGGGAGAACAGCATCAGTCCTCGGTCTGGGTTTGTCAGTTTTGGTTCTTGTGAATTACTCCCTCTTAGAATGGGCCTGCACATTGATTCACTTTAATTTCCTCATTAATATCATTGTTTTACTTCAACATAAAAAAAATCACAATTTATGTACCGTTAAATGTTTGAGCTTGGAGATGGAAATGTTTTGTGGAAATAAAGGTACTGCATAAAAAAGGCACTTTCTGCCTTCTAGCTTGGTGCTCAGCATAATAGAATGGGGAAAGGAAAGTTAATGCACAGAGCTACGAGAGAAATGAGCCCCCCCCCCCCCCCCCCCCCCAGCTTTCACAGTAGCTGTGTGGCTTAGGGATGGAGAAAGGTGCCTCCCCATACACCACATGGTGTCCCACTTGCTGTGGAAGGCATTAGTATTTTAGCAGCGAAACTAACTAACGGAGGTACTATCTGCGAGGCCATTTTTTAAGGTCATCTTCTCATCCCTCGATAGTTGTGGGAAGTGGTATGATTATATTACTCTTTTTGAGGTGCAAAAGGCCGTGTTCCCACATTTTTGATGCCAAAGTCATTGTTTTTTAACAAGGAAAAGTGTCCCATTTCCATGACAACTCCACGTTCCAAACTAGTACCGGAAGTTGCACACATAATTCACGCAAGGCATCATGGGGGCTTGGAGTAAGGTGGATAGAAAAACAAGATTGATCATTGGCTGCCGGAAGTGAAGCCACCTGACCGCCATATTAGTACACCCAAAACACTAGTACATCCAAATCGACGGCCGCTAAACATCATGCCAACTCAATTTCTATAGTTCACCGGTTTCGCAAGATTATAAGCTGTGTCTCCATACCAAGAAGTTCAAAATCTGTTAATTTTGGGGTAAGTTATTGAGGTAAAAGTGGCCGGCCAGGTGCTTCACTTCTGATGCGTCCGGTCTGATCCATCCAGTTTTTCTATTGAGATCAGTGGTCTGGCCAGCTCCACTCGGCTCTGTACTCACTAACGGGACGTGAGCTATCCAGTTTTTTTTTTTGTTTTTTTTTATACATATCAGTGCATATGGGACGTTACATCGAAAAAAATTCTCCATTGAAATGAATGACAAGAGCAAAATTATCTTTTGATCCCGATCAAATTTTGCCACGAGTTACACATATGTTGTTTGTCAATTGAAAAGATAATTTTCATGTAATTAACGTTGTCGGCTATTGTATAATAACAGTAATGTTTAGTTTTTGTTTAAGACTAGCGGACAACAACTCCCATCATCCCACATCACTGAACTGTAATCATGTTTAGTGCCATTACTGATGCAGGATGCTCACGTCTTTTCTTTTGATCAGTTTAAAAATTTAATTTATTCAGTTTTTATGTTGACTGTGTTTACTATAAATTTGCTGCTTATGCAGAATGCATATGTATTTTCCTTTAATTGGCGTTTATAAAATTCTGTTATTCAGTGCTGACTGTGTTTACAGTCAGTTCACTGCAAACAAAAATAAATGTATATATCGATATGTTATCAAGCGGCCTCTTTTACACAATGTGGTAGGCTGCCTGTTGGGGGGTTTTTTGGGGCTCGTTTTCATAGAGCTGGTTGCTTGTTTCTCTCATGAAAACTGGCAACACTGACAGCGACTCCACATTAAGTTTTGTGACTTCCGACTGCTGAAGTCGGATGTCATTCATGCCATCATGGATAACAACTGTGGAGTATTTACAGTTACTTTTAGACAGCATTTTCAAATTTGACTTGATGTCATGTGCCCTGGCAGGGAATGCATTTGACTATTGCCGCTGGAGTCTCTAGGTTTACGTTTCTGACTACAGAGTCACCAATGATCAGAATTTTTTCCTAAGCGGGTGTGTTGCTGAGTGGGGAATATAGATTAGAAACGTGAACAGGTTGGTGGTGAACCAGGGGCTTGCAACTATGGTTCCTTCTCACTGCCACCCACCTGTTCTCTCCTGGCTGCTCAGGAGAGGTGGATGTCGGGGGACGGCTAGCAGACCCTATGCTACAACGCTCCACTGCGGCTAACGGGAATCAGTTATTATTAACTGGCGCTGACGGTGTTTCAATGCAGCGGAGCCAGGATTCCAAATCACACAACCTCGCCTCGAGTGCCTAAAAAAAGACATTTATTAAATTTGCAATTATTGCTAAAAGAGGCAGAGGTGTAGCTAAACATCCAGTCCCTCCAGGATTTTGCGATGTTGCGATCGTGCCAATTCATGCAAAATCAACCAATCAGCACAACTATTGCGCAACCTTGCAACTTTGTCCAATCACAACTTTCCCGCAATTTTGGCCAATCATCGTCAACTTCCGCCAATTTCACCAACCAAATTTGTCTCCGACTGGCGTGCAAACGCTCATTCTAACCAACCAAATGCATCGCTGCACCGCGTTCACTTTCGTCTTTACAGGAGTAGTAACGGAACACATCAGCAAACAAAAAAACCCTCAAAACACTCACCCTTGAGGTTTCCAATATCGTCCCTTCCTCCGTCTTCCCCAGCCTGCCAGTGGACGTCTTGCCACGTTTCTGTCCTGACCGCGCGTACGAAGCACTGGGTTTATGTTGAAAAACGTCCACCTGCCCCAAAAGCACCCCTTCGCGGGACTGCACATGTGCACTACAGTGAGTGTTAACATTTTACACATCTTTAGCGGTAAAATCATTACTACATCTGGTCAGTGAGCTTTTAAGCTGCCAATCTCTGGTCTGGACGGACAACCCCCCCCCCCCCCCCCGGTCGTAAATGAAAGATGTGTGTCAAGACTGACGTGCAGCAGGCAGACAGGTAGCAGTTAGGCACAGGAAAGCTAGAGAATATTCTTTGCAATTTCTTTCAGAAAAACAGAGACTCCTATAGACAATACAGACTAACAAAATAAATTATTTTTTCCTCTCTGCTCGGTACCAAGTGCTTGGGGACTGTAGGGAGTTTTCAAATGAAGGTGCTGCTAATAATTTCCAAATTTCTACTTTTTTTTTTTTTTTTTTTTTAATTTAAGTTTTTGTAAAGGGTATACACGTCATTACAGCATTGCATTGTTTACATTTTCATCACATGTTCCCTTATTTTTTGTTATTTGACAACATTGGAAGAATAATTATTACAACACCCCCTTTTTTTAAGTGAAAGAAAAAGTGAAATTAAAGAGAACAAAAAAAAGACAAACAAACAAAACAAAAGAGCAAAAAACAAAACAAAAAAATAAATAAATAAAAATAAAAGAGCATCTGAGTAGGGTTGGAACAAAGAGCGGTGCCATTATTGAAATGGTATTTGTCAAAGATTAGATCTAATGGAAGACACATATGCGATCCAGGGTTGCCAAAAGTTCAAGAACCCATCCATGTCCTGTCTCAGTGCGAATGTCAACTTTTCCATCGAGTAAATGTCTTGGATCACGTTAATCCAATCTTCAGGTGTAGGACAGTCCTTCAACATCCATTTTTTAGTTAGGGCTTTTTTACTTGCCAATATTAAAACAGTGAATAAGTATTTTTCTCCTCGTCTTTCCAATGAATCCGGTAGTAAACCCAAATACAAAGTTACAAAAGAAAAGGGGACTGTTATTTTGAATATTTTCCCCAATATTGTCTGTACATTGGTCCAATATTGGTGGGTAACTGGGCATGACCAAAACACATGAAAATGATTTGCAGTCTCTTCACCACACAAGCGCCAACAATTCAACCCCTTATGAGTAAATTTGTTTTGTGCAGGTGTTCTGAAAAATCTTACCAAATTTTTCCATCCAAATTCTCTCCACTGCAGGGATGAGGTACTTTTCCATTGCTGTTTATTTAGCTTTTCCCATATTTCCAGTTGTAAAGTGAAATTCCCCTCTTTTTCCCATCTCTCTTTTATATATGATGTGTTGTCTCCTTTTAAGTCTTGAAGACCTTGGTATATTTTAGAGATGTATCTGATCCCTGGGATCCCTTTATATGCCATTAAGAAGACCTTCAGAACACCTGACTGGGCCCTTTCCAAATCCTCCTTTTTAAGTATTTTGTTTATGTGGTGTCTAAGCTGAAAGAACCTGTAAAGGTCTTGATTTATTAGACCTTGTTTTTTCAAATCTTCAAAACTTCTTAAAATTTGCCCTTTAAAAAAATCGTAATATTTTATCAGTCCATTCTCTTTCCACTTTTTAAATCTTGTGTCTGTTTTATTAGGAGTAAAGTCTTGATCATAGGCAATCCATTGCAGAAATCGATAGGGCTCTTTAGTTTGATTCTCTCTGACTATCTTAAACCAAATTTTTAGCGGGGTCTCTATCCATGGATTAGTGTTATTCAAAAGTTTAGGTAAGGCATTGTTCCCTATTGCCTGTAGGGGGATGTCACTTGTTATTTGGCATTCCATCTCCTTCCATTGTGCAGTGTAGACTGGGTTACATATCTCTACTAAAGTTTTAATTTGTGCGGCTTTAAAGTAGTCCCTGATATTTGGCAGCGCGAGCCCACCTTTGTCTTTGTTTAGCTGTAGGGTTCTATATCTGATTCTAGGTCTCTTGCCCTGCCATATGAATCTTGAGATCCTTCTGTCCAGTTCCTGCCATGTTTTTTTGGGAGGTTCTACCGGTATTGTTTGGAAAAGGTATAGAAGACGTGGAAGTATATTCATTTTGACTGCTTCAATTCTTTGTGCAGTACCCAAGAATGGTATCCTATTCCATCTTGCTAGATCAGATTTTATTTTTGCCACCAGTGGATCATAGTTTAGTGTTATAATTTTGTTGAGTTGTTTCGGGATATTGACCCCCAGATATTTCATAGATTCCATCTCCCAGTTAGTTTTGAGTTTGCTTAGTAAATATTGATTTGGGTCATAGTTGAATGTTAAAACTTGGGTTTTATGCATGTTTAGTTCGTACCCCGATAAATCTCCATACTCTGAAAAAACTGAGATTAGTTCTGGAAAAGAGGTGTCCAGCTGCCCCAGGTATATTAAAATGTCATCAGCAAAGAGTGCTATTTTATGTTCCTTCTGACCAAGTGTAATACCTTGAATTTTTTGATTCTGTCTTATCCATTGGCTCAGAGGTTCTATGAAGATTGCAAAGAGCAGTGGAGACAAGGGGCAGCCCTGACGACATCCTCTTTCCAGCTCAAAAGATGATGATAAATTACCGTTAATCCTTATTTTAGCTGCTGGTTCTTTATATAATGCCTGGATAGTTCTAATGAAGTTGTTATGAAAATTGAAACTGGATAAGATTCTATATCGGAAAGACCAGTCAACCGAATTGAATGCTTTTTCAGCATCTAATCCCAATATGACTGCATTTAAGTTATATTTTTTTATATGATGAATTATGTGTAAAGTGCGTCTAATGTTGTCTTGTGTCTGTCTTTGTCTTATAAAACCTGTTTGGTCTAAATGAATTAAGTCTGTCAGTATATTTTCTAACCTTTTGGCAAGAATAGTGGTAAAAAGCTTATAGTCCTGATTTCATACACTGATTGGTCTGTAGTTGGAGCATTCTAGTTTATCCTTTTCAGGTTTAGGTATGACTGCAATGACCCCTTCTCTCCAGGAGGGGGGGATTTCCCCTGTGTGGAGGACATAGTTAAATGTTTTCAGGAGGAGAGGAGATAGTTGCTGTTTAAAGGTTTTGTACCACTCTGCTGTATAGCCATCTGCTCCTGGGGATTTGTTAGCTTTAAGTTTCATAATTGCTTTTTCTAATTCTTTAGGTTGTATTTCTGACAGTAGTGTTTTATTTTGAGACTCAGTAAGTTGGGGAAGGTTTAATGTATTTAGGAATGCTTCGGATGCGTTTTTTTTTTTTTTGAGGGAGTACAAGTTCTTATAGTAGTTCTCGAAGCTTTTAAGAATATCCTGAATTCTGAATTTTATTTCCTTTGATACTGGGTCTCTGATTTTGTAGATTGCTCTCTCCATTTGTTGTTTCCTCAATTTATAGGCTAGTAATTTTGCCGATTTGCTGCCTGCATCATAGTGTTTTTGTTTCAGAAATGTAAGTTTCTTCTGGATTTCTATTGTGTAGATCTCATTTATTTGTTTTTTAATTTCCTTAAGTTTGAGCGAGTCATTAGAATGAGTGTTGTCTTTGTGCTCTTTTTCTAGGTTCTTAAGTTCTGACTCTAATGTGGTTAGTTTTTCTTGTCTCAGTTTCTTTTGGATTTCCAGTTTTGCAATAATCTTTCCCCTTATTACAGCTTTGCATGCATCCCACAGTATTAAAGGGGATACTTCTCCATTATCATTTTCTTCCAAATATCTGAGAATATATGATTCCAATTAATCTTTCAGTGGTCCTTTCAGCACATTTGAATTTAACCTCCAAGAAAATGTATTATTTGTGTATTTTTGGTTACTTAAGTCCATATAGATCGGACTGTGGTCAGAGAGATCCATCAGTCCTATTTTACATGTTTTTACTCTTCCAATGTCTCTATTAAACATAAAAAAATAGTCAATCCTTGAGTATGATGAATGTGGCGCTGAGTAAAATGTATAATCTTTTACACTGGGGTTGAATTCCCTCCACACATCACAGATTCCCATTTCTTTTAGTAGCATCTGAGTTTTCCTACTTTGAGTGTTATTTTGATGTGGAGAATTACCTGATGCATCCCAGTATGGATTCAGTCTTAGATTGAAATCTCCACCACATATCACTAAACCTTGGGCTTTAGTTATCATTAGGCCAAATACATTTTTATAAAATTTCCAGTTAGCCCCTGGAGGTGCATATACATTCGGCAGGGTGATATCTTCTCCCTCTAGCTGCCCAAGTACCAAACTGTATCTTCTTTATCTTTGTGTTCTGATTTTTTTTCAAATGTAATTTTGGTTGAGATCAATGTCGCTACTCCCCTCCTCCTCCTCCCTGACTTATATGAAGATGAAGAGATCATTTTAAACCCTTGTCTATTGAGTTTAGTGTGCTCCACGTCTGTTAGGTGGGTTTCTTGTAAAAATATTATTCCTGCTTTGTCTTTTTTCATTTTGCCTAGAATCTTGGATCTTTTAACTGGATTCAGGATCCCTTTTACATTATATGAGATTATTTTGGTTACACCCTGTTTCTCCATTGTATTGTCTTATTTAGTATAACAGTGTGGTGGCCCTCTTTTATGCTACTCAGAAACTGAAAGAACATTAAGAACATAAAAAACATTAAGAACATGGTGTATAAAACTTTAAAACAAAAAACTGACAAAAGAACTTCCTGAGCTGAGATCTTTTTAGAGACCCTGGAAGAGCCTTGATGAATTGTAGGCCCTGAGGGAAATTCCTCAAACTCTGTTACGTGTTGAGGGCCTTCTCTTACCCCTGTAAGTTGTCCCATGTTTTTAACGTGAATTTCAGATCCCAATCCGAACTTGTAATGATTTTTTTTTTTATGCCTATACCCTATGAAATTGTGTGCACCCTCCCACCACCATCACAGCAAACGTTCACGCTAATACAGTATTTGTTAGTGTGGGGAGAACATGTGGATTATTGTCACATTTCTATTTTAACAAGTTTTTTTTTTAAAGACTTATTTGTTTCTGATATTATGACTGTTCCATGAAATGTTTTACCACATGCTGATTCTGCATCTCCTTTAATGTTTGTTACCTTGTAGGAGGGGGGTTGGATGTGCAGATTGACTAAAAAAATAGTTATTCCCTCCTGTAAACGGCCAGTTTTTCCTTGTAGCTCTGACGCTGGGTTTCCCGCTGCTGGCCCGTGGATTTTGAGGGTCTCTGTGTGGACCACGTTTGAGCCTTGATTCTTTCGCTCGGGTCTGCTGCGGGTTTAAACACCGTTACCGGGAGCCCTCTCCTCACCATATCCGTGGTTGCTTCTTCCGCCGAATTGTAGAGACAAGTCTCATCGCCGTAGAAGACGCGCAGCTTCGCCGGAAATGGTGTCTGGAAGCGCAGTTTTTTCTCTCGTAGTACCTTTTTAGCGTCTTTGTATTCCCAACGCTTTTTAAGGACCTCCGGGGCGTAACTGTGTTCCACGAAAACTTTTCTCTCTTGGTGCATAAATCCTTTTTTCTGCCAAGCCAGTCTTACAACCTCTTGTTTTATTTTGGAGTTGGAGAACCTCACCACCACCGATCGAGGTGGCGCTTCCGCCGCCGGCCTAGGGGCTAATGTACGGTGCGCCCTTTCTATCTTCAAGTCGGTGGATTGGGGAATATCCAACTTCTCTCTCAGTAAGGATTCCACGCATGCCGCCATTGTGGTGAAACCATCCTCGACTCCTTCTTTCAGACCATGAATTCTTATATTGTCTCTTCTCAGTCTTCCTTCTTGGTCGGTTAGCTTAGCCTCCAGTCTTGACTGCCTTTTGTGTAGATCCAGCACGGAATCTTCCAGCCCTTTTATTCTTTCCTCTACTTCCAAGATTCGGTCCTCGGCCTGGTCCACTCTGCTGTTTGTCCTTTTTAATTCTTCTTTGATTTCACGAAATTCGGCCCAACACTCTCGGCAAAATCATCTTAGTTCTTTAAGTACCATTTTCAAGCTAACCTTTTTGTTAGCTTCATTCAGCTCCTCGTCTTTTGAATGGAAATCCTCCGGATCGGATTCTTCGGCCGATGCGTGTCCTGGCCTGATAAATGTCGATTTCTTCTGTTTTCCTTTAGGCATGATGACTTTGTCTTTTGATTTTCACTCTTCCAAAAATCCGTTAAATCTGATTTTCAAGGTATTTTCCTGGATTGGGTCGGGGAGCTTCAGCGTTAAGCTGCTATCACCATGGTGTCCAGACCGGAAGTCCAAATCTCTACTCTTTAACATACATTCAGTGCAGTTTAGCTGTTATGATAGATATTGTATTAATGTTTGTATTTGCTGTTACACAAAAGTTTTTTCTGTATAGCAGAAGTTTCTGCTTAATTTACAAAACACTGTAATAGGAAATTTTTGACAATTCTGTGCTTTTCTTGTATTGTTAGACTATCACTGCAGTAAACTGGGAAAAAACATCTGCTTTAAAATTTGTAATTCTTCCCACAACTTTTAGAGCAAAAAAACACTCTTAAAACATTGCAACTTTTTACAAAAGCTCCCGCGAATTCAGGCTTTTTGAGCCGCAACAATCATAAAAACATCCCACGAAATCCTGGTGAGACTGTACATCTGACACACAGAGCACACCAGAAGAGAAGGGTAAGGAGAGCTAGTAGCCAAAGCTAATTTAGTGCTGAAATCAGAATAATTATAGTAGGGGATTTTAATATACATGTTGATGTAGATAGTGACTGTCTTAATAAGGCATTCAATTCAATTCAATATTAGACTCATTGGGGTTTTCCCAGAAAGTAGAAAATTCTACCCATTACCTCCACCACACATTGGACCTTGTTCTGACTTATGGTATAGAGATAGAAAATCTGGTAGTGTCTCCTCATAATCCTGTACTGTCAGACCGTTGTCTGTTAACCTTTGATTTCACTATTTTTGATTATTTGACTCCTAAGGAAAAATATTACTACAGCAGATGTCTTTCAGATGATGCCGTTACCAAATTTTTGTAGATTGTCTCCTCTATACCATGTGTCAACACAACAGAAATAAAAGAGAGCTTGCTTCTTCCGTAATTGACAATATGGTAGATAGTGTTACAGCCTTTCTGCATCAGACTCTAGACTTGGTGGCCCCTTTAAAAAAGAAAAAGTCCAATCAGAGATTTCTAACCCCTTGGTTTAACACAGAAACTTGTAGCTTAAAACAGAAGACTCGTCAACTAGAAAGAAAATGGCTTTCCACTAATTTAGATGAATTCTATTTAGCATGGAGAAATCATCTCCTAATTTATAAAAAATCTCTTAGAAAAGCTAGAACAAGTTATTTTTCTGCATTAATAGAAGAGAATAACAATAATGCCAGGTTTCTTTTCAACACTGTAGCCCGGCTGACAAAGAGTCAGGACTCTGTCAATCCTCGCATCCCCCTAGAGCTTACTAGTCAGGACTTTTTGAACTTTTTCAATCATAAAATTTTATCTATTAGAGATAAAATCAATCAGATTATTCCCACTGTAAACTTAAGTACAGCAACTACTACAACTCCTTCAATTGATATCTGTTTGGATAAGTTTACTCCAATTGACCTTTTAGAATTAGATAAAATAATCTCCTCATTCAAGCCTTCAACTTGTTTTTAGACCCTATTCCTACCAGGTTATTTAAAAAAGTCTTCCCATTTATTGGTAGCCGTATTCTTCAAATAATCAATTCTTCTTTAACCTTAGGTCATGTACTGCAGGCTTTTAAAATTGCTGTAATTAAACCCTTACTCAGAAAGCCAGTGCTCGACCCAAGAGTTTTAGCTAACTATCGACCAATCTCTAATCTGCCTTTCATTTCAAAAATTTTAGAAAGAGTTGTTGCTACGCAAGACCACTTAGAGGGAAATGGTTTATTGAAGAGTTTCAATCACTGAAACAGCCTTAGTGAAGGTCACGAATGACCTTATCGCATCTGATAATGGACTTGTTTCTGTACTTGTCCTTTTAGATCTTAGTGCAGCCTTTGATACTATCGATCATGATATTCTACTTGATAGATTAGAACACTATATTGGACTAAATGGTACTTCACTGTAGTGGTTTAGATCTTATTTGTCCAATAGATTTCAGTTTGTTCATATCAATAATGAGTTTTCTTCCAACTCTAAGCTCAGTCATGGAGTTCCACAGGGATCTGTGTTAGGCCCTACTCTTTTCAGTTTATATATGCGTCCGTTAGGTAACATCATTAGAAAGTACTATATACATTTTCATTGTTACGCAGATGACACACAATTATACCTGTCAATGAAGCCTAATGATTGTAATCAATTAGCCAAGTTAGATGCCTGTCTTAAGGAAATCAAAGCTTGGATGACTTGTAATTTTCTGCTATTAAACCCGGATAAGACCGAAGTCATTCTTGTCGGTCCAAAAAAAAAACAACCTTAGAAATACCTTTCCAAATCAAACTCTTAATTTGGATGCGGCTACTCTTACTCTGAATAGTTCTGTGAGGAACCTTGGAGTTATTTTTGATCAAGATTTGTTTTGTTTTTTTTCCACAATATCTTTATTGAACCTTTTTTTTTTTTTAACAAACATGATACAAACAAACACTAACACTAAAGTACTACAAAAAAAAAAAAATGCCCTAAAAACACCAACAACCACCAACAAAATCAAGTCTTCAACAATGCTCCTCTGTTTAGTCTAGACAATCCAATACATTAGTATACATATTATGTTCACCAGTTTGGAATTTACAAGGTCCACACACATCATTCACCTTCTTCTTCAAGAGTTATGTTTAAATTTTTTACATAATCAATAAAAGGTCTCCATATATTCTCAAACACAATTTCCTTTGATTTCAGTATATATGTTATTCTTTCTAATGGAAGGTTTGTTAACATCTGTCTTAACCACTGAGTCACATCTGGTCTATGAGTCTTTTTCCATAATAGTGCAATACATTTTTTGGCATTAAGCAAACTGAGGTCTATGAATGTTCTTTCACTTTTATTGAAATTATGCTTTTCTGGGTACAGACCCAACAAAAACAGTTTTGGATTCAATATGATTTGTTTTGAGATTATTTTTTCAATTGTTACCCTCACCTCCTCCCAAAACATTCTTATTAATCTACATTCCCATAAACAATGAAATAGGGTTCCTTTACTTTCCATGCATTTTGTGCATGTATCTGGTATATTTTTGTTATATCTATTTAACTCCTCCGGTGTAACATACATCCGCATTAACCATTTGAAATGTATCAATTTAAGGCGTGCATTTATTGATTTGGTTTGAGCTTCTGTACAAGCCAATTCCCATTGTTCCTCTGAAATTTCAATTTGCAGATCTTCTTTCCAGTAGTTTAATCTTTTCAGTGAATTTTCACTTGAAGATAGTGTCAATGAGTTATAAAACTCTGAAATAATACCCTTTCTTTTACTATCTTTCATCATCATTTTTTCCAAGGATGAATAAATAGGTCGAGTGAGAGCTTTATTTTGATTTGATCGAATAAAGTTTCTAAGTTGAAGATATTTAAAAAAATGTGTTCTATTGAGATTAAATTTGATCCTCAGCTCTTCAAAAGACATTATGTTGTCTGCACATGGCAAATATAAATCCTGAATCTTTTGTATCCCTTTTAAATTCCATACTTTAAATACAGCGTCCGCTCTCCCTGGTTTAAAATATTGATTACCCCATATTGGACTAAATTGTGACAATAACTGTGGTTCTTTTAAATAGTTTTTAGCTTCACACCATATTTTGATCATATGCTTTAAAAATGGATTTGTAACTTGTTTTTGTAATTTTTTTGCCGAATCTGAGTATATGAATATGGGAAGAGGTAAAGGTAAATTGTATGATTCCATTTCAGTCCAGTGAGGAAGATCATTTGATGAAAAATAATATGTCATAGACCTCAGTTGTGCCGACCAATAATACAACATAAAATTTGGACATTTCAGACCTCCACGATCAAATGGTAAATATAATAAAGACAAACGTAATCTAGCCCTCCTGTTGTTCCATATAAATTCCACTAACTTTTTTTTATTCTTGAGAATAGATCTAAAGGTGGTGATAAGGGAATGTATTGAAATAAATAAAGTATTTTAGGTAAAATATTACTTTTAAGTATATTGATTCTCCCGATCATCGACATTGGTAGTGACATCCATCTCTGAGTTAACTCATTGATATCTGACATTAAGGCTTCATAGTTGACACTGGCGACTGATTCTAGCTTAGGCATAATTTGGATTCCTAAATATTTAAACTGATTTACAACATTGAATTGATTTACCTCAGGGGCTGGGTAATTTCTCTGGGTCTCATTTAGCATTAATATTGAAGATTTAGTTTTATTTATTTTATATCCTGATATTTCCCCAAAATTCTTTATTAAATTCAACAAGGTTGGAATTGATTTTTTTAGATTCGACATAAACAAAATTATATCATCGGCGTACAGGGAGATTTTATGTTCTGTTGGTCCAACTTTAATTCCATATATTTGTGAATGTAAATGTATCGCTATCGCTAAAGGTTCAATTGCCATAGTAAACAGTAAAGGTGAAAGTGGACAGCCTTGTCGACATCCTCTATTGATTTTTATTGGTTTTGAAATATTGTTATTTGTTAGGAATTCTGCTGTAGCATTATTGTATATTATTTGAACCCATTTTATGAAATTATTTCCAAGTCCAAACCTTTGTAGGACTTCAAAAAGAAAGGGCCATTCAACTCTATCAAAGGCCTTTTCGGCGTCCAATGATAGGAGAGCTGTATCCGGTGCTTCTTTATTAAAATAAATAATATTAAATAGTCTTCTTACATTATGGAAGCCTTGTCTACCCTTTATAAAGCCATTCTGATCTCGATTAATAATATTTGGTAAAATTTCTTGTATTCGTCTTGCTAAAATTTTACAGATTATCTTAAGGTCGGCGTTTAATAGGCTTATTGGTCTCATATTTTCACATTTATTAGAGGGCTTACCTGGTTTTGGCAGCAGTATAATTAAGGCATTATTTATGTATGATGGTAAATTATTATTTTGAAATGCTTCTAAAACCATTTCCAAAAAAGGTTTTATTAATTTATTCTTAAATTTTTTATAAAGGTCAACTGGAAGACCATCTGGTCCTGCACTTTTTCCTGATTTCATATTATCAATGGCTAGCCCAACTTCTTCTTGACTAATTTTAGACTCCAATATCTCCCTGTTTTCATTTGGAATACACGGTATAGATAGTTCGTTCAAAAACCCATTTAGTTTTGTTAAATCAGGTTCATTTTTGGTATCATATAATTTTTCATAGTAATCTCTAAAGGCTCTATTAATTTCTAAAGGATCTATAACTACCTGTCCCTTACTTATAATACTGGTAATTGGTGTTTTAATTTCCAATTGTTTAATCTGCCATGCTAATAATTTTCCTGATTTTTCACCTTGTTCATAAAAAGATTGTTTCAATCTTAGAAGACTCGAGGCAGCTCTATTCGCTGATTTTTTGTCGTATTCAGCTCTCAAAATCAGTAATTCATTCTCCAACCTTGGGTCACTTCCTGCATACACTTTTTCCTGAAGACTTTTTATTTTATGTTCCAATTTAGCTCTCTCCTCTCGAGTCTTCTTAGATTTTGATCCTGTATAACTAATAATATGTCCCCTAATAAAAGCTTTGAAAGCCTCCCACTTTACACATGCTGATGTTTGTGTAGTATTGATGTCAAAGAACTCGTCTGTTTTTCTATATACTTGACAAATTCCTCATCCTGAAGCCATTTATGCTGAAATTGCCATCTACCTGATTCCTTTGTCAATTTTTTATCTACATATATTAGACAACAGGGTGCATGATCAGAAATCACGATGTTATCATAAAAGCAGTTTTGAATCTTGGACCTTAATTCTGTGGAAATCAAAAAATAATCAATACGTGAGAATGTCTTGTAGGTACTGGAATAACAAGAATAGGCTTTAACTTGTGGTTTCATTTCTCTCCATATATCTAACAATCTCAATTCTTTCATAAAATGATTAATAGTCATCCTACATCCAATGTGCGTACAATCCAGTCCTGTTGATCTATCCACACCTGGATTCAATGTACAATTAAAATCCCCTGCTATTATATGTTGCCCTGTAAGTGATGATAAGATAAGAAATAAATTAGCAAAGAACTTCTGATCATCTATATTGGGACCATATAAGTTCACAAGATTTATATTTTCTAATAGCAAAGAACCTTGAATGATTACATATCTTCCAAATTTGTCTCCAATTACATTTTTCACCTGAAAAGGAACTGATTTATGTATGAGAGTCATAACTCCCCTGGCTCGGGATGAAAATGAAGAGGTGAATACACTTCCCTGCCATCTACTCCTAATTCTTTTAACATCCTCCTCTATCAGATGAGTTTCTTGTAAAAACACAATTCTTGAACCCATGTCCTTTATTTTATTCATAACTTGTTTAAGTTTTTTAAAATTTTGTAGACCTCTGCAATTCCATGAAGTTAAATTAAGATTAACACTTTGGTCCATGATCAATAGAGAGTTTAGGATTACCTTGCAGTGTAAACATGCTCATACAGAGAAGCAAAAACATGAGTGGTTGAACATTCATCCTACAAACTACACACAAACAAATTTCCCCTTCCCACACTTGTGGCAAACCCCCCAAAATCAAAAGAAAAATTCTGTCTCCCGATATAGCCATCGACCGCTCCACACCCACGGGGAACAGCCTAAGCCACTCCTTCTTCATCCTCCCAATCACCCTAACTCTACTGCTTTTAATGACGTAACATTAACTCTCCTCTGTAGTTTTCCAACTTAACTCCAAAATTTTTAACAACTTTGTACATCATAGTTTTTTTTTTTGTTTGTTTTGTTTTTGTTTTGTTTTTTTAATATATAATACAATCTATATTTTGTAAACTTACTATTTACTTCAAGTCAGTCAGATGCCTGTGCAAATGCTTAATTATTCTACCTTATATTTTGTTCATACTTAGCTCCCACCAGTCTCTTCTTCTTCTTTGATCTTCTTGATGAACTCCTGCGCCTCCTCTGGGGTCTTGAAAATGTGGGTTCTGCCCTCATACGTGGTCAGCAGTCTCGCAGGATAGATTACACCATGACGAATCCCAAGGTTGCGCAGCTCCTTACGTATGGGATCAAACTGCTTCCTCAATTGCTGGATTCCTGTGGCCAAATCTGGGTAGAACCGCACCTGCTGGTCCTGGTGTTTAATCTCTCCTTTAGCACGTGCAGCGTTGAAGATCTTCATCCTGTCTCTGTTGCTAAGAAACTTCATAATTAAGGTCCTCGGCGGTCCCTTATCTCTCCGTGGGCCAATACGATGTGCTTTTTCCAGAACCACTGCTGATTGCAACTCCTCGCTGCCCAGCACCTCCGGAATCCACTTTTCCAGAAAGGAACATACGTCCCGACCTTCTGATTCCTCTGGAAGACCCACCAGCCTCAAATTATTCTGTCTCGACCGAGATTCCAAATCCAAAATATTATCTTCCAGAGATTTATTTTTTTTTTCCAAAGTGCGCACCTTTAATTGAAGACGGGTGACGTCATCTTCAGCACTAGCGAGACGGAGCTCCATCTGCGCCGTTCGTTCTACACAGTCACCCAATTCCTTTCTTATTCCTTCCAACGCTGTCATAATCCCATCAAATCTAGAGGAAAAGTCCGCTCTCATTGAACTCATGGCAGCCATCAGCGCATCTGCGCCATTCCCCGCAGACATCGCACCGCCGCCAGCCTCCTCCGCCATATATGGAGTTTTGTTTGCTGCGTCACAGACCTGAAAGTCCGTTAATTTGGACTGTTTCGGCGGCTCGCTTTTTCCTTTTCCTGGTTTTCCAGCCTTAGGCTTCGCCGACATATCCTCGCCCAAATGCTGGGATACGTTCTGTCCCAAATGAGAGAGTTATTTGCCGATTTTTTTCTCCAGGAGCAGAGCAGAGCGAGACACGTCCGTCCTACGTGGCAGCCATAACCGGAAGTAAGATTTGTTTTTTAATTCACATATTAAATTTGTTTCTAAGACTGCCTTCTATCATCTGCGCAGTATTGCCAAGATTAGGAACATCTTGTCTCTGAGAGATGCTGAGAAACTGATCCACGCTTTTATTAGCTCTAGATTAGATTATTGTAATTCGTTATTATCAGGTTGTGCTAAAATATCTTTAAAAAGTCCTCAGCTGATTCAAAACACTGCAGCAAGAGTTTTAACAGGTACTAGAAAGAGAGATCATATCTCTCCGGTTCTGGCCTCCCTTCACTGGCTTCCCATAAAGTTTAGAATTAAGTTTAAAATCCTTCTTCTCATTTACAAAGCTCTTAATAATCAGGCCCCCTTTTATATAAAAGATCTGATATTACCCTATCATCCTAACAGAGGACTATGCTCCCAAAATGCTGGATTACTTGTAATGCCTAGAATCTCCAAAAGTACAACGGGAGGCAGAGGCTTCCGCTATCAAGCTCCTTTCCTGTGGAATCCGTTGCCAATCTGGGTTCTGGAGTCAGACACGATCTCTGTTTTTAAGAGCAGGGTAAAAACCTTCCTCTTCAATATAGCCTACAATTAGGGAGGGATCTTGTGTCTCTTAACCCTCCCTTTGTTTTGCTGTTAATAGATTTAGACTGCCGGGTGACCTCCAATATTGTACTCAGCTTCTCTCCATTAAGGTTTGCTCTCTTTATGTCTGTTCTCTCCATTTTCTCTATCCCCTCACCCCCCAGCCAGTCACAGCAGATGACTGCCCCTCCCTGAGCCTGGTTCTGCTAGAGGTTTCTTCCTGTTAAAAGGGAGTTTTTCCTCTCCACCGTTGCCAAGCACTTGCTCACAGGGGATCGCTTGATTGCTGGGGTCTTTCTGCAATTGTAGGGTTTTCCCTACATTTGGAAGTACCATGAGATGACTGTTGTTGTGATATAAATAAAGTTGAATTGAATTAATGGCTAACCCAAAGCTAACACAAATACAGATGAAAGGTGAACAGAAGGCTAAAGAGGGTGATTAGGTGACACTGAGTGCCCACAAGTGCAAGAGGCTTGTTACGCAACAGTGAGGGGTGACAGTAGATGGAAAAAATGCAATTAAAATGCAATAATAAGCGGAAGATGAATGAATGAATGAATGAATCCTGAGGAGAAGGAGAGCTAAGCGTAGCAAACCACACAGCCAGCAAAACAGGAGGTGACGATATGTTAGCACAAGAAGTGACCTAGTGACCATTGTCGAATCATGGTGGATTCTATGATGATGAGCTGGCCAGGTCCTGCTGCAGCAAAGCATCCCCAAATCATGACACTTCCACCGCCATGCTTCACAGTTGGTATGAGGTTCTCTTCCTGGAATGCTGTATTTGGTCTACGCCAAACACATCCTCTGTTCTGGTGTCCAAATAATTCAATTTTAGACTCGTCTATCCAAAGAACATTGTTCTGTAAGTCCTGGGGTGTCATGTACAAAGATTTGTGTGGATTTCCTACTGAAAGATGACGTACGTTTAAATCAAGAAAACGCCATGAGCAAAAAAAATCCAGATGTATGAAACAGTGCATACGCAGGAATCCAAGCATATTTCTTTTGTACATCCCAGTCTACTTGAAATTGAACACGTGAGGAAATACTGGACTCCTCCCTTGACACACCTCCATTTGAATATGCAATTAGATGCAAATAGATATATACAAGCCCTGCACATTTGATTCTCCTGTATCCACCACTATCAAAAATAATGGATTCAATGGAATTTCACGGACTGTGAGTTGGAGGCACTCCTGAATGAGGTAGAGGCACGTAAAAATGTTCGTTTCGCACAATGTCCTCTGGCATTGGCACTGGATACAGGTAAGTCAATAGCCTGCCCACAGCCCTGCAAGATCAGTTTACCGTTTTCCTTTATTCAGACAGGGATGCGAAGGAGATGTTTATTTAACCTTGACATGTTTCCACTGACATCAGCAGTCATCCTCAGAAGCCTCAGCTGATCGCTGTGATTTGTGATCAGCGGGGTGGATCAGCTCATTGAATAAAGGAAAACAGTAATGAAAAAGAAGACAATATGAACCTATTTAGTGGATAGCCATGGTCACCTGTCAGTTGGAAGCAGATCATATTAGACTCGATGAGTACATATATCCAAAATGCAAATCTTATCCTTTATAGTTATATACAACTTACATGGATTACACACACTGCTATTGTAAATGAATGACGTGCGCCAGGGAAAGGGTGACACTGTTGCATTTCAAACTTTACGCATGTGTTTATTGACATAACTACTGTACACACAGAGGCAATTGGGGGCTTGGTAGAATGCTATGAAACTGTAGTTTAATCAGCAAAAGAAGGAAGTTACTCCAACCACTGACTTGTAATGAAGCCTTGAAGACAGGGTGATATTTGGGGATGTACAGGAGTGTTGCGCACGAGGTGGGCTATTTAGGACAATTACATGACTTTTCTCACCAAGAAGCCACCCATCCGCACAGTGTCAGTTTGTTCACAATAATGCTGTTCATTAGACTGAATCGTGCATTAAACCAGGCCACCTTGCAACAATGTTGGTTAGTTGCATTTGCGCATCACATTTAATTTGTATATTGATAGAATGGAAATGTTTCCTGTTATACACACATTCATCTTGTGATGGTGATTGTATAGCAATGTGTGTGCAGTCCCTAGCGCCGATTACATTAGGAAAACTGGCTCTTGCTGCAAATTGCGCTTTGATGTTGGCCTGTTCAACTGCATTGTATGGGAATATGATGTACCTGGGTGACAGCCAGATAATGCCATCCCACACAGCTGACATAGTTCGACTCAAGGTCGACTGGGAATTTCCCGATTGGTCTGCCAGCTCCCTCTGGAATACCCCTGTAGCCAGGAACCCTAGTGTTGTCAGCACCTGCACTGGGATGGGTGGCGTACGGCTTCTTGCCGTGTCGCGCTCCAAAAGCGGCCATAGCGCTGAGCACAGTTCCATAAGGACTGCCCGTGGAAACCTAAACTGGCTGACAAGCCAGCCATCATCCTGAGCCAGAAAATCGTATGTCTCCAGATACCCCTTCTCTTCTCACCGAGTGATTTGCAGTATCCTTTAATAATGCTGCCATTGTTGTTATTCTGTATATCGTAATTTCCCTGTTTGGGATCAATAAAGTACATCTATCTATTGTTAGAGGCATTTTCAGCACTTCTTTGCACTTGCTTTTATATCCACTCATCTAATTGCACACACTTGGATGTTTGTTCACCATGTGTCTCTGGTGTGTACAATAATTTTCATGTCATCAGTCTCCCAACCTCACCTCTGTCGCCAACGGACCAATAACAGTAGAAACGTACATACGCCAGTCATGACGTTGCCATGGGGCTGCGTATATTTCCACGGTCATTTCATTCTTGATACATCTGAAATTTTCCATGGAAAAGGACGTATGTCATATTTTTGTGAGCAAGTATCCTTTGTACATGAGGCCCCTGGTCTTTGTCTATGTTCTGTCTGGCAAACTTCAGTCTGCCCTTCATGTTTCTCTTAGAGAGCAAAGGTTTCCTCCTTGCACGCCTCCCATGCAAGTTAAACTTGTGCAGTCTCTTTCTGATTGTAGAGGCATTTCACATCAACAGTAGCAAGAGCCTGCTGTAGGTTCCGTGATATTTTAGGGTTTTTGAAGACGACTTAGCATCTTGCGGTCTCCTCAGGGTGAACTTGCTTGAACGGCCAGACCTGGGCATGTTGGCAGTTGTTTTGAATGTCCTCCACTTGTAGACTATTTTCGCAACAGTGGAATAGCTGATTTCAAATTCTTTTGCAATCTTTTTAAATCCCTTACCAGACTTTTGAGCTGCTACAATCTTCTTTCTGAAGGCCTCAGACAGCTCTTCTCACCATGGTGTTCTCTCACTTCAAGTCAGGAGCACACCAAACTAAATGTCTGAGGTTTAAATAGGACAAGCCGCCTTCAAAATGCTGAGTAATGATGTTCTAATCATGTGCACCTGATGTGATACACCTGTGCATGATTTTAGCCATTTTAAATGGGAATAAATGTGGGGGTGTCCTAATTTATTCCTCACCAGAAATTGCATGTTTTTAGAATTACATTTTACAGAAAATTTTAAGGTCATTTCTTCAGTTGTAATTGTTGAGTTATATTACTTGAATCTCCCAGTATTAAATTGATATTAAATATCCATACTGTATGTCCAAACATCTTAAAACAAAACACAGGCTTTCATAGGGTGTCCTAATTTTTTCACATGACTATTAGGGTTGCTTGGCAACCTCCGATCGGCTTGTCAATAGCGAGGTTATAGTGACAAGTCCTATATGTGCACGTGCTCGTACATGAGCAAACATTTGCATTTGTTTTTCCCAGAACACTCTTCCAACCGTTCGAAAGCTGGGGTAAGTTGCCATTCTGCAGAACGGCAGAGAGCAATCACACTGACAGATGTTCTATACTTAAGGTTCAAACCTCGGTCAGCACAGAACCACCACTACAGTGAGAGTACATCCTAAGTCAGCTTTCTTCCCCATTTTGGTGCTCAATTTTAACTTCAGCAGCTCTTCTTCATTGTTTACATGCCTAAATACACTGAGTTGCTGCCATGTGATTGGCTAATTAAACTTGTGCATTAAAAAGCAGTTGGACAGGTGTACCTATTAAAAATGGGTGGTATGATTTTGGAAAGATCCTATTTAAAATCGAGGCAGAAACAAGCTTTCTTTTTTAAATAAACATTTTCTTCATATGATCATTGATGGGACTGTTTCAGCACTACCCAGGTGAACAGTCATACTGAAAATTCTTGTTTCCTACAGGAGGAGCAGTTGGACCTGGTGTCCTTGGGGTCATCGGTAGAAGATGAGGACTCACCCCTGGTCTTCCTGGAGAAGGTGCATCTGTTCAGAGAAAGGGTGGAGGAGTTCATCACAACCCCTCTACCTCCTGTGATCAACCTCTCAGTCACTCCACGTGCTGCAGAGTACCTTCAGCACCACTGGCTCACAGTGACCATTGGCAGCCTGGAGGGGGCACCTGTTCCTAAAGTGAGCTGCTGCTCCAGATGCAGCGGTGGCTACTGGGCAGCAGGGAGACACCAGGCCGAGGGAGGGGTTAGGGATGTGTGGTCTGAGCTGCAACCGACTGCTTCTGCAGTGCTGCTGTGCCTTCTGCTGCTGGCTGCAATGGTGTGGTTGAACCCTGTTGGAGAAGCATCGCTCAGCTTCTCTCGGTTCAGCCACTCAATCCAGTGTCTGAGCAGTGAACTCATCACAGCTGTATGGGACACACTGGAGCCAGCATACACAGCATCGGTGTCTGCTGTAGATGCATGGAGCTCACAGTTCAGTTCAGTGTGGCATAAAGCCTCTGAGCAACTGGCAGTCTTTTTCAAAACTCTGATGTCTCAATGAAAGAGGTTAAAATGGAACTGAAAACCAATTTTTTGGGGAGGAAAAAAGTCTCACTTCCTATTTTTGTAGTGAGGGGAATAACCCACTCCAAGATAACTCTAAATATTTGCTTTTGACTTTCCATTTCCAATTTTTTTGTTTTAAAAAATGAGATGAATTGGGTTTTCGTTCGTTATTACTAATTGTTGCAGATGTACAGCACTTTAAAAAGCCAGGTTGCACACCTTTACCCATGATGATCAAAATTTTAAGTGTTAAATATGTAGCATCACTGCCAGTAGAGCACTCCATATTTGTTTTCCTTATTCTGTCAGTACCTCCAATTTTATGCCAGTGTGTTGTTAATAAGACCAGGTTAACATCTTGATAATTCCTTTTATGTAAATGATTAAAACAGTTAAAATAACAAACGCTTTATTTTTCAGATTTGGCTATTTCTCTGCTCTTTTGTGTTGTTTTAATGTAAACAAAAGTAAACATAACCATACCAAAGATATTTCAATATTTTCTAGAAATAGTGTGTTATCTGGCAGAACACAGGGGTGCCAATATTTCTGGCCATCACTTGTCTTTCAAATGTGTGAACCACATTTCCTCAATGGTGAAATTTTCTTCTTACCCAGGGAGTGTATACATAGCCGGGTTGGGTTTTAATATTTGTGACCAGGCATGGAAAAACCAGGAACAAGTCTCTCGAAGGGTATTTTGAGTTATTTACAGATTCTAAAAGTGTGGAATCTAAGCCTTTCAATGATGTCTGACACATGGAAATCCGAAAAGATTTGAAGATGTGACCATTTGAATGTCAGCACCTCTCAAACTACTTATGAGAAAATCAGGTTCAAAGTTTCCAAGGATTGTCACCTTCAAGGGGAGTGGTAACAAAAGTTGGTGATTTGCTTGACTTAGCATGAACCCAACCCCTTTACAGTGCTTATCATAAGGAACAGGAAGACAAGCTGCTGAAGTAACCATGTGCTTCTACCTGAACGTGCTGCTGATTGGCCAAAATGAACAAAGACGTGTGAATAGCCAAACAAACTGTATATGTAAATCAGCTGTGGTAGCCACATCCCTGAAACTAGGAAGCAGTCTCGCTAATATTTCCCTCTAAAACTACTCTCTCAAATACAAAGTTTACAGTTTTAATTAAAACCTCCCACACTGTTATTTGAAGCATGGAGTAGCTTCTTCATGATTTCAACTAGCATATTTTGCAAAGAAAAAAAACTTTTTTCACAAGTGTTTTTTAGGAATCATATCAGGCCGACTTGTTGCTGGTTTTCTCATGGTGGGTCACATTTATGCTTCAGAAGTACAAAGCTTATACTGACAAGCTCTCAGAATAGTTTATAGATTTTATTTTATCTACAATTTAATGTTACGGTCAAGTGTTGCCTATTACACTGGTCAGCACCAAATTTATTGTCTAAGGTTTTTTTTTAGCTGATTTAGGACAATTTTGATGTGCTGAATCCAAAAATCACATTGGTTTTGCTCAATCAGGTCAACTTTTTGAACTATGGCCACATGTTTTCTTACGTTTTTGTTTACATGTACGGGTATTTTTGCTTTATATGATGCAAAATGCTTTATTTCTTAAAATTCTCTGAATTTTGAACAATGATGTCATAACATTCAATTTACATGTACTTACATTGTCTACTATTCAATTTACAGTACACCTGTACAACTGCTTATAACTTAACAAAAACCTGACCTGATCGAGAGAAACGGATGTCATTTTCGGATTCAGCGGTGCAAAATTGTCTTTAATCAGTTGAAAAAACACAAGACAACTTACAAAAATTATTTTTGTTATGTTGTGTTATTCTCTTTTGGGGGTATTGGGGGCGGGGGGCTGAAAAGTTCATAGTGGTTAAATTTGACCAAATGTGGTTTGTTTTTCAACCACAGGGATCCAAGCGCTGCAACACCGAAGGAAGAAGTGTGTGGACCGAAGAGGAGACTATACTGAAAAATAAACATTTGGTCAAATTTGACCACTATGAACTTTTCCACCTCCCCTCGTATTACACATATGAAGAAGCATTTTTAAAAGTTGTCAAAGACAGTTATCAAATCTGTCCTTTGTCACCTTTCCTATCATGCTGTGAGCCATTTCAATACCATTCTGTTCATCAGCAAAGCTGCATGTGTGTATCTCATGACAAGACTATTTACTGTGGTTGGAGCAGTGTGTGAAATTTAGAGTCTGGTGAGTGGAACCAGACAGTGGACCTCACGTCCACAGATCATATTGCAGCAATGTTTAGTGGCTCCCTTACTGTGCCTTTAACCATCATGCCTTTACCTCGCCCCACTTACTAGCTTTATGGGAAGTCCACCAGGACCAATACATCATGTTTAGTACAGTGCTGTTCTTAATTAAAATGGTGCACTGATTTACAGTCTGTTTTAACAAGGTGATACAGCCTTTACCCTTGCTCCTACAAATGTTAGTCATGTTACCACAGCAGAGTTGAGCTGGATGGATTTTTTTTTTTGGAATCTTAAACAGTTAAGACTATATCAGTACACTATGTTGCAGTATGTACAAAGGTGTGATGGATTTTGGGATTATTCTGCACCAGATTTAAAAAGTTGTTTAAGATGTAAAATCTTTAACTTGGAATGACCAGAACATTACAGTGCATCCAGAAAGTATTCACAGTGCTCAACTTTTTCCACATTTTGTTTACAGCTTTATTCCAAAATGGAATAAATTCTTTCTTTTTTTTTTCAAAAATTCTACACACAATACCCCATAATGAGATGATTTTTTTTTTTTTTTAGATTTTTACATATTTATTAAAAATTTAAAAAAAACCCTAAGAAATCACATGTACATAAGTATTCACAGCCTTTGCTCAATACTTTGTTGATGGACCTTTGGCAGCAATTACAGCCTCAAGTCTTTCTGAATTTGATGCCACAAGCTTGGCACACCAATCATTAGGCAGTTTTGTCCATTCCTCTTTGCAGCACCTCTCAAGCGCCATCAGGTTGGATGGGAAGCGTCGGTGCACAGTCATTTTCAGATCTTTCCAGAGATGTTCAATTGGATTCAAGTCTGGGCTCTGGCTGGGCCACTCAGGGACATTCAGAGTTGTCCTGAAGCCACTCCTTTGATGTCTTGGCTGTGTGCTTAGGGTCCTTGTCCTGCTGAAAGATGAACCATCGCCCCAGTCTGAGGTCAAGAGCTCTCTGGAGCAGGTTTTCATCCAGGATGTCTCTGTACATTGCTGCATTCATCTTTCCCTCTATCCTGACTAGTCTGCCAGTTCCTGCCGCTGAAAAATGTCCCTACAGCATGATGCTGCCGCCACCATGCTTCACTGTAGGGATGGTATTGGACTGGTGATGAGCAGTGCCTGGTTACTTGACACCTGGCATTTATGCCCAAGTGTTCAATCTTTGTCTCATCAGACCAGAGAATTTTGTTTCTCATTGTTTGAGAGTCCTTCAGGTGCCTTTTGGCAAACTCTGGGCAGGTTGCCATATGCCTTTTACTAAGGAGTGGCTTCCGTCATGACCAAGAGGTGACCAAGAATCCGATGGGTTCTTGGTCACCTCCCTGACTAAGGCCTTTCTCCCCCGATCACTCAGTTTAGAAGGCTGGCCAGCTCTACGAAGAGTCCTGCTGGGTCCGAACTTCTTCCATTTACTGATGATGGAGGCCACTGTGCTCATTGGGACCTTCAAAGCAGCAGAAATTTTTTCTGTACCCTTCCCCAGATTTGTGCCTCAAGTCAATCCTGTCTCAGAGGTCTACAGACAATTCCTTTGACTTCATGCTTGAGTCTGTGCTCTGACATGCACTGTCAACTGTGGGACCTTATATAGACAGGTATGTCTTTCCAAATCATGTCCAGTCAACTGAATTTACCACAGGTGGACTCCAATTAAGCTGTAGAAACATCTCAAGGATGATCAGTAGAAACAGGATGCATCTGAGCTCAGTTTTGAGCTTCATGGCAAAGGCTGTGAATACTTATGTACATGTGGTTTCTTAGTTTTTTTTATTAATAAATTTGCAAAAATCTCAACTTTCACATTGTCATTATGGGGTATTGTGTGTAGAATTTTGAGGAAAAAATGAACTTAATCTATTTTGGAATAAGGCTGCAGCATAATGTGGAAAAAGTGAAGTGTCGTGAATATTTTTCAGATGCACCGTCTATGCATTTAAAAAAAAAAAAAAAAGTTCTGTAATTTCAGTGACCTAATAAAACTTGTTTAGACTAAATAAAATGTTTGTGATTGCCATCCAGCCCTCACCCCGCAGGAATAGTAAGATGTTTTATTGGAATGTTATGAATACAGTGGCAGTGTTACACGAACTGATGTTATAAGGACTGCGAGTTCAATTTATTTATTCCTGCCACAGTTGATGTACTGTTAAATATTTTGGCACTAAAGTTGAGTCATGACTTCAGAACATTACGGAGTGCATAAGCACACATCAGCAGTATCATAAGGGTAGCCTACTTTCAGTTAGCCACCTGTGCAGGCACACCCACAGTAGCTCAAATTGGTTTACTGTCCCTGCAACTTCTGTTGTAATTCAAACAGATGCATACAATTTTAATCCGTTAAAGCAAAACATTTGAAGGTCACTGTACAAGTTATTTCTCAAATATTTATTGGTTCAGATAAGAATAGCAGCATGTCATGTAAAAGACAGAATAAAAAAAAAATATTTACATTTTGGATTAAAAATAGAATTAAGGTAAGATTTGAGATTTAAGCAGTGACGTGGTCATGCTCCCTGAAGATGATGGTTTTAGGGTTGATTCCAACACTCTTAGTGGTGTTGTTAGTTTTGTAGATGCCGATGAGAACGTCAGCGATCTCAAACATGTTGTTTCTCAGAGAGATGATGATGAACTGAGCATTCTTTGTTTGCTCCTATGTGGAAGAGCAAAGAGGGAAAAAAAAATGACTACTCTGCAGTGCTTTCATCTCTAAACTGAAATGATAGAAATGCTTTCAAATCATTAATTTTAACATTTCTTCCACTAAATTACATTGAAACTGGGTTAACATTTTGTGTAATCCTGACGGATGCTGACTGATAACTGCATTCAACAACGTTATGACCACTAACCACCTCCTTGTAGGGCTGTGCGATATGACAAATTCATATCGTGATAGGTCATCTTGTATCATGATAATGATATATATATATATATATATATATCACGATATGCATTTTCTGTAAATTCTAGACTTCAATCACATCAAAATGACCATCGGTTTTAAACTTTTTTTTTTTTTTTTTTTTTTACATGTACCATTTTCCCCTCATAATTTTGCAGTGTTGTTACAAAGTTTTTTAATATGCATTTGAGACTTGATTCTCAAAATTTCAGGTTTTTCTTCTAATTCATATATGAATGAAAAGTAAACCTCAATAAGTTAAATATTTCCTGAGCCAGAGGAGAATGGGGGGGAAGGGAAAAAAAATGGATTACATCAGAAAATGTCTGAAAATGAAAAAAATACCCATGGCTGTCACCTATAGATATAAATTAGCTGTTAGTTTAAGTCAATGAAAATTTAAGTGTAGACCTGCAGCCTGCTATTCTGGCCTGATTTAACCTGTTTGCTTCTTCATAAAAATATTTCAGATTGGTCATGATCTGACCAATCTGAAATATACACAAAAGATAATGTAATAAAATACATGTGATGACTAACTTTATTCATTATCAATAATTGACTAATTAAAATGATTAGAAATCAAATACATTAAGAGCCAACTTGCTCCTCAGACCCATTTTAATGTATTTATTTTACTTGTATGTGCCACCATCATGCACTTTTGCAGCTTTAATAATTTTTTTTTCCAGACAAAACTAAGAAACTCAGCAGTAATTTAAGCCAAAAAAACAAAAAAACCCGCCATGGTCTGCTACGGTTTCCAGTTAGCACAACTCAGCACCGTCACTTAGCATTTCATAATTTGACATGATGTTAATGTTACTTACCTGCTATTAACATGAGGTTAGCGAACTATCCTCTCTGACGCAGCACGATGGAACAAAAAAAAATATGTCCCATATCCCTGGCAAACAGGATTAGCAGCTATCTGACCCGGTAGTATGGAGTTAGCATTAGCAACCACTGGACTGAAGCCTAACCACCTATGATACACCTGTTCCGCTGCGTGCACTGCAGAGGAGAGACAGGGGCGCTGACAAGTAGTGGTGAGGAGCTTTACTGAATAAACGGGAGTCTGTGCATTTTAAATGATATAAACAACAGTGTATTCTATGAAAAGATAGACGCTTTTATATCGTCATCCGATATATATTATCATATCGCACAGCCCTACCCTCCTTGGGAGGAAAATAATTTGTCCGCTTCCTAAAAAGCAAATTTCTTCATGATTTGTCAGTTGCATCAACTTGCTGTTTAAAAAAAACAAAAACCAATCTCCCTACTACATTTCTCACGTAAAGCACAGCACATATACTCACATAAATGTAACCAGCCACGATGGATACATTCTTGAAATCCAGAGCAGCATCTATCTCATCCATGAAGTAGAGTGGTGTGGGTTTATAGTGGTGAAGTGCAAACACTAGAGCCAAGGAGCTGAGAGTCTTTTCTCCTCCTGACAGGTTAAAGATCTTCTTCCAGCTCTTCTTTGGAGGACGAACACTAGGAGGAAAAAATAAAACAGGACAAACAAAAGATGCATTTGTAATGGTACATTTATCCCAAAGAACTGTCTATTTTGGTTTGATTCCTTAAGTCTTACCTGAACATGATGCCTTCAGAGAAGGGGTCTAAACTGTCCACAAGCTCCAGCTCTGCATCACCACCCAGTGTCAGCATCTGGTAGTTCTCCTTCAGCTTGTTTGTGATCATATTAAATCCAGTCAAGAACTCATTGAGACGCTGTTTCCGTAGGTCCTCATAGCCACGTTTGAAATTGTCCCTCACTGAAGTGATCTCATCCAGCTCAGCAACTCGCTGAAGATATAAGTCCTCCTGGAAAAAAAAAAAAGTATTAAAATTAAGGCTTGTGCATTTTTAAAATATGCTCTAAATGGGTTTCCTTAATTAAAAAAAAAAAAAATATGCATTACTGTTGTGAACTGAAGAGGTGCTTTCACCGTTATAGCTATTATGACTGGCGCCTAGCGGCTGCCCCGGCCTTGAATGCGCTCTGCAGAGCGTGCCCAAATGCCAAGTCACGTTTCGTTACCTTGTATTCATACATGTGTAATGACAATAAAGTTGAATCTCATCTCATCTCATTATCGTTTAAAATTTTCATCCATCATATCTAGCCACCAGATCCAATAAAAAGCTTCTCCATTTTAGCTGTACAGATGTTAATCTATCTGAATACCGTGTCCACAGTAGCCTTTTGTGTCACTGTTTGGTCTGGACAGTGGACACATTGTGAGGTAGAAAAAAGTTAGAACAAGAACAGCAGAGGGCATCTCCTTTTATCATGTTTGGTGTGGTGGCCTTAAGGAGAAGGGGTATGGTTGGTTGGACTCAAAATTGAAGTCTAGCTCTTGCGTTTGGACAACACAGCTTAGTTTTAAATTGCAATCTTAAGAGATGAGAGGACATTACTGTATAATGTGTGAAATAAATAAGCCGACAACCATAAATTATTTACATTTGAGCACACCACATTTAGCTCACTTGTAATGGAATAATCCTTGTAAATGAAACCGCAATTGCAACACATGGTAAAACTGGATGGATCATCAGTACATCATCCATCCATATTAGTACTGTTTTGATACAAAAATCCATTAGCAACAACATTAACTGAATACCACCTCAGCACTCTGGTTATATATTAGGCTCACTGCTCATATTTGTGCAGACCTTCTTCTTGTACTCAGCGATGGCTCCGAGGTTGGGCTTCATTTGAGCACATTGCGTCTCTAATGCCGCCACCTTGTTGATAATGATGCTGGGGTCTGAGATTTCTTCAAGTTCAGCAAGAGTGTGGACAGGAAGTTCCTCTGCGGGCTTCTCTTCAATGTTGTGAAGGGACAGTTTGCTGGCCTGTAAAATATAAACAGTAATTGTTACAGTTCAGAGTAATTTATGCATTATTGGATTTGGATAATTACTGCAAAGAGAACCATATGCAACTTACAAAAGTACAATTAGTCGACAAACTATACTCATCTGAAGTTTGTATATATTGCAGTTTATCAACATTTTAATAAAAATTTAAGTCTAAAGTTTAAAAAAAAAATTGTGTAAGAGGTAGAAAAGCTGAAAAGACAACTGTCCCTATTAAACAGTTTTCACAATTTTGTTTTGACAGAGTTAAAACAGCACCAACATGAAACATCATTGCTAAAACTGTTCAGTACAATATTCCTGAATAAGCTGGTGTCCTGTATCAAATGAAGCTAGTAATCAAATTTACAGAAACTGCTTTCCTCACCTCTTTCTTCCAGTGTTGGATCTTGTTGTTATGTTCATTGATGATGTTCTCAATCTGCTCGATGCGGAGCCGGACACTAAGGGTCTCCTCCTGCAGTGCATGCTCCCGCTGCTGCAGGGCCTTTATCTGCTTTAACACATCCTGATATTCACCCTGTACCTCAGGTAGTGATGCCTGGGATGAAAACCGAGAAAACACAGTGAGAAGAAACAAGTGATCAGGGTCCGTATTTCCAAATGAATTAGCTGATACTTCATATTGGACTTTTCAAACTAATTTTCCTGACTAAATGCTCTAGAACAGAAAACCACTTGAGGATTATATTAGTATAAAATATCAGGTTGTTTTTGTGTGACAAGCTTCATAAAACTGAGCCTTGTGTGTTTGGTTAGGAACGGGTATTCACCTCTGCCTCCTGACAGGCTTGCATGACCACTGCTGCATCATCTTCCAGCTTTTTAAGTTGTTCTACGAGTTCAGCCATTGACTTTTCATTCTCTTCCAGCTCCCGCTGCACACATGCCACACTATCCTCAAATTTCTTAAGATTACTACAGAGGGAAAACAACAATAGTGGGTCAATGCTAGTGACTGATGTGTACAATTACTACTACAAATCAGAGTGAAGTGACCATCTTGTCTGTATGGTTATGATGTAGCTAACCCACGATTATTCTCTCTGGTCTGATGTGAACAGCAAGAATTGTTTACTGATCATGTACTTGGGCACAATGCTGTCTAAACTTTGGCAGCACATAAACTTCAGTATACAACTGTTTATGTATTTAAAAAGTATGCAGGAAAATAGATGAATGGTTACAGAACTGCTTTACAGTGACATTTACTGTCAGTTTTATCAACACAATTTCCATTCATTTTATAGGACAAAGGATGTTAAAGATGGAGCCATCAGGCAGGAGGAAAAGAGGAAGACCACAGAAGATTCATGGATGTAGTGAAGGAGGACATGGAGAGGGTTGGTGTTACAGAGGAAGATGCAAGGGATAGAGTGAGATGGAGGCAAATGATCCACTGTGGATCAGTGGAAAAGAAGAATTTCCGTCCTTTTTAAAATTTACTCTCAAGATTGAGATGTTTTTTCTTCTGTTAAGACATTTATCTCTATTACAGCAAATGAACTAGCAAGTAATGTTTCATCTCAAAGTTCAAAATGATCTATTTTATATCCTAGGTCAGGGGCTGGGAACCTGCGGCTGCATGCAGCCCTTCAATCCCCATGCTGTGGCTCCCTGTAGTTATAGCTCAGAACGCATGAAAATTAATGAAGTTCATTTTAATCATTTTATTTTTCAAATTATTGTTGATGGGATACATTTCTCAACAGAAACATACTTTCATGAATGTAAAATATAGATTTTTAAAATTATGTTGTCAACCATGTGTCCCATCCGTCAGCGGCTCACACGCACGGACAGCCTCTGAACCTGTGTGCAGCGCAGGTAGAGAGCACACAGAGCAGCTGCTTCCTGCTTCTCTTCCCCACCCTTGGCAAGGCATGAACCGATCCAGAAAAAGTAAAATCACAGACGAAAATAGTCTTTAATTCTGTGTGGACAGATTCATTTGCGTTTATGTATGGTTGTAACAGTGCATGCGGAAAGTATTCACAGCGCTTCACTTTTACCACATTTTGTTGTGTTACAGCCTTATTACCTCTGCCAAGGAAGGATGGAGGTAATGCTTTTAGTGGCGCTGGTTTGCCTGTTAGCAAAATAACTCAAAGTTATGAATGGATTTTGATGAAATTTTCAGGAAAGGTGTGTAATGGCACGGGGAACAGATGATTCGATTTTGGTGATGATTGGGGATCACAATGTGGATGCAGGAATTTTTTGAATATTATTTTCTACATTAATCTGGCGCTTTTCATGCACTGCCCCTTTAAGACGTGTTACACCAAACTTATTTTTCCTGCTGTGGGTGACTATTTTCTATTCATTCTCAATGCAGTCCAGCATTTAGAAACGCTTTGAGCGATAGCCGCTTTTTGTCGCAGTGCTCAGGGCTGAAAAACATTCAACTTGTCAGCCTACTATACAGCTGTGCTTGTCAATGTCAGACCTTTCTAAGCAGCCAATCAGAATTAAGGAAGGGCAGGACATAGGACGCCGGTACAGGAAGACAAGAATGCAAGGTGACGGTGGAGGCTAAACTTTGCTGCATCAAACAATGTGAATTTGTAGTTAATAACTGGAAAAAAAAAAAAAAAAGGTATGACACCACACTGTTGTGTAATACTGCTTTAATAATTATGAACCTTGTCAGTAAACTGTAATGGAGAAGAGAGGCAGGGGAAAAAAATGACCTTAAAGATTAAATAAACCATTCATTATGTTCATTTCAGGTGGAATTGCCCAGCCCCATGTATGGTCAATACAATTATGACAGTCTTGTTATCATTATTATAATGTAGTCATATTGTTTTTGCTGTTGTTTCTCTGTCTGTTAATAATAATAAAGGATTACATTGATATTGCACCTTTCATTCAAATTTTCAGGAAAGGTGTGTAATGGCACACTGAACACATGATTAGATTTTGGTGGTGATCTCAAAATGCAAACCTCTGCCAAGGCTCTTATCTTCTCACAGATTGTTAGCAACAATACCAGTGTTTCCTCTGGCTTAAAGACCTTGGCGTGGTGGCAACATATTTTTCCGGGGGGGGGGGGGGGGCACATGACACGATTGTAACCGCCAATGTTAATTTTACACCATTTCTTTTTATTTATTTTTTAATTTTGCACAGTAGTATTGCATAATGGAACTTACCATTTGAAGTATTGTACAACCAAGGCTTGAATGTTGGAATATTAGGCCAGTTGGGGTCCCACCCAGATGTCCTGTGTTTGGACTTTTTACTGGTGTCATCCTTCTCTCCTCCCTCTGCTCTCACCTCTCCTGGACCCTCTGCCTGAACATTTTTCTCTTCTTGGCTCCTCTCTTCTGTCTCATCTTTCCCTCTCTGAGCTCTGTCTAATTCAGGTTCTCTCTCCGTCTATGGTGGTATAGAAACAGGCTAGAAAATACCAAGTGTCATGTTTTGTCCTGCAGGATTTTTTTGTTTTCATGGTTTACATAAGTAACCAAAATGTGTGTTTTTTATATTTTTATTCTCGTGTTTCTTTTTTTCCATTGACAAAGAGTAGGAAAGGGAAGGGAAAAAAACATTCATAATAGGAATTTACTCATTCATACTTAACTTACATGATCAGAGGTGGGGATAGTAGCCAGAAATTCTACTCATGTAAAAGCAGTGCATTGAAATTAATAATTAAAAGCAGACGACCAAAAATTTCTAGTTGAGCTAAGGGTACAAAGAGCACCCACTTAAAAACTTGAGTAATGACTTCAGTCTTCAAGGTTTGAGGTTTTTCTCCAAAATTTATAACAGTTTTCTTAGTTTTCTACTTTTCTCTGTAAATTTATCTAAATTTGCAACCATTTTTCTCAAATTTGTAATTTTATCTTGTACATTTGAGACTATTATAAATTTGTGGATTATTTTATGGTTAATGTTTATCTTTTTTTTAAAATCCAATCCAACTTTATTTATAAAGCTCTTTAAAACTGGACAGTGAAGAGGCCTGTATGATGGACAAAGGCAGATTATTAGAATTTTTTTTTTTAATAAATGTGAAAGAATATGGCAATTTTTTAAAAACTTTTTTCCCCTCATACAATTAAAACTTTTGACCATAAGTTTGTAGAGCCAGAACAGAACAATAACTCTGAATTCAAAGAAACATAATTATTAAAATTATATTTAAAGTAATAAATCAACTTAAATTACCAAATATGCAGTTATTTCTGTTATAATATTTCCATGTATTTATAGTTTTTTAGCGATCTCCTCACCAACCCGATAGTAGGAAAAAGCTCCCTTATTTTGAAATCCAAATCTTGGCACGTTTAGTTTGTCTGAAGGCTGCTGACGGATTAAAGTCACTGACTTTGTGAATTTCGGTCATCTTAACTTGCCAGGTACATAATGATGAACATAAATTATTAGTTAATATTGCAGTAGCTGGTGAAGTAAATCCTCAGCAATTCTTCAGTTACTCTTGCCTTTTCCTGCAATGAAGCCTAACCAGACCTGTTAGCTAAGCGACTCCTCATTGTTGTTCCAGTTACCAGCGGGTTAAAACCACCATAAATGCCTCCACTCTCTTGTACTTTTTTCCGCGTTTAAAGTACTTTAATAAGCTCATGTTTCTCTCGGACAGCAACGCTAGAGACACACGCTCTGCCTGAAGAAACGGTCACGCGGGTGCCAGGGGCACTTCTGCACGTTGTTCGAGTGCGCGCTTGTGGAGCGTTTCTTTCATATTTAATTTTTCTTAAATTAATATATTTTAGGCGCGGCGGCAAACTTCCTTAGTGCGGCGGGCCGCCACACAGAAATGTTACCAGAGGAAACCCTGACTACTCAAACTACTGGATGGATTATGATGAAATTTTCACCAGAGGTGGCCCTTGGCCCAAAGATGAACTCATTAGATGTTCGAGGTGATCTGTGAGTGCATACCTCCGCCAAGGCCCCATCTTGCAATGTACAGATGGATAGTGATGTACATCTACGTACATAGTTAGATAGTTACGTACATCTCACATGTACGTAAGTATTCACAGCCTTTGCCATGAAGCTAAAAATTGAGCTCAGGTAAGATAAGATAAGATAAGATAAGCCTTTATTAGTCCCACAACGGGGAAATTCCAGGATTGCAACAGCACAGGGATAGCAACACTCAGAGCAACAATCAGAAGGCAAGAAAAAAAACCAAGCAAGCGAGAGCAGCTAATATACATATGTACATATTACTATAAAATATATATACACACACACACAGACACACAGTGCAGAGCATTGTAGCTGGATGGAATAAATATATGAATATATGAACACACAGTGCAGAGCATTGTAGCTAGATGGAATAAATATGTAAATATATAAACACCCACAGTACGGAGCATTGCAGCTAGGTGGAATAAATATGCAAGTATATAAACACACACAGTGCGGAGCAATGTAGCTAGATGGAATAATATGTAGATATATAAAAACACAGTGCGGAGCATTGTAGCTAGATGGAATAAATATATAGATATATAAATATAAACACACCCAGTGCTGAGCATTGTAGCTAGATGGAATAAATATATAGATATATAAATATAAACACACCCAGTGCAGAGCATTGTAGCTAGATGGAATAAATATGTAAATATATAAACACACACAGTGCAGAGCATTGTTGCTAGGTGGGATGAAACAGCATAACCGTCTATTTAGTTATCCTACATGGTATGATTATGTGCCCATACATATTCTCACCCTCCATAGCGACCGGTATGTTCCTAGTTGTATGCCGGAGGGGACCATTGTGTAAGTCTATTGCATCTTTTGCATTCAAAAAAAACTATTAGTTTGTTACGTCTTTTTGCTATCTCTGCGAGCAGCCCTGCTTAGGTTGTACAGTCTGACAGCCGTTGGTAGGAAGGACCTACGAAACCTCTCGGTTGTGCACCTGGGATGATGTAGTCTGCTGCTAAATGAGCTCCTCAGTGCATCCAGTATGTCCTGCATAGGGTGGAACTCGGACTCCAGCAGAGATGACAGTTTAGCCACCGTCCTTCTCTCTCCCATCTCCTCCATCGGATCAAGGCGTTGCCCCAGGACAGAGCTAGCTTTCTTAATCAGTTTGTTCAGTCTCTTCCTATCGGCTGCAGTAATGCCACTGCCCCAGCAGACCACTCCAAAAGTGATGGCTGATGCCACCACCGTGTCATAGAATGACTTCAGCAGCGCCCCTTGTACACCAAAAGACCTGAGTCTCCTCAGCAGGAACAGCCTGCGCTGTCCCTTCTTGTAGAGTGCGTCAGTATTGTGTGACCAGTCTAGTTTATTGTTCAGATGAATACCCAGGTACTTGTAGGATGTCACCATCTCGATGTCTGTTCCCTGTATATTTACTGGTGCTGTGAGGGGCTGCCCATGCCTGCGGCAGTCCACCACCAGCTCCTTAGTTTTCCTCGCGTTGATCTGGAGGCAGTTCCGATGGCACCAGTCCACAAAGTCCTGGATAAGCCCTCTGTACTCAGCTTCATCTCCGCTGGAGATGAGACCAACGATCGCAGAGTCATCAGAGAACTTCTGTAGATGGCAATGTGTTGTGTTGTGTGAGAAGTCCGCAGTATAAAGAGTGAACAGGAAGGGAGCCAGCACCGTTCCCTGGGGGGCCCCCGTGCTACTGATGATCGTGTCGGAAACACAGTCCCGGGTTCTCACAAACTGAGGCCGGTTCGTGAGGTAGTCCAGGATCCATGATGACAGGTGCTGGTCCACCCCTGCGCGCAGCAGCTTGTCCTTCAGGATCATCGGTTGGATGGTGTTGAAAGCACTGGAGAAGTCAAAGAACATGATCCTCACCATATTCCCGGGCTTCACGGTGGCGCAGTGGTTAGCACTGCGGCAGCACGGTTTACCCTTGGCCGGGGGATTGTGGGGATTGTGGGTTCGATCCCAGCCCCCGACCAACAGTGATCTGTGTGGAGTTTGCATGTTCTCCCCGTGTTGCGTGGGTTTACTCCGGGATTTCTCCGGTTTCCTCCCACATGCCAAAAACATGCATGTTAGGTTAATTGGCTGTTCTAAATTGTCCCTAGATATCTGTTTCCTATAGGCCCTTAGAATAGAGGGTTAGTATTAATGAAAGCGCTTTGAGTGGTCTTTGTGACTAGAAAAGCGCTATATAAGTGCAGGTTAGTTAGTAGTTAGTTAGTTCTCCAGGTGGGACAGAGAACGGTGAAGGAGGAAGATCACCGCATCCTCCACCCCAATGCCATGCTGGTAGGCGAACTGGAGTGGATCCAGGTGCATCCTGTTTCCACTGATCATCCTTGAGATGTTTCTACAGCTTAATTGGAGTCCACCTGTGGTAAATTCAGTTGATTGGACATCATTTGGAAAGGCACACACCTGTCTATATAAGGTCCCACAGTTAACAGTGCATGTCAGAGCACAAACCAAGCATGAAGTTAAAGGAATTGTCTGTAGACCTCTGAGACAGGATTGTCTCAAGGCACAAATCTGGGGAAAGGTACAGAAACATTTCTGCTGCTTTGAAGGTCCCAATGAGCACAGTGGCCTCCATCATCGGTAAATGGAAGAAGTTCAGAACCACCACGACTCTTCCTAGAGCTGGCTGACCGTCTAAACTGAGCGATCGGGGGAGAGGGTCTTAGTCAGGGAGGTCACTAAGAACCCGATGGTCACTCTGTCAGAGCTCCAGCATTCCTCTGTGGAGAGAGGAGAACCTTCAAGAAGGACAACCATCTCTGCAGCAATCCACCAATCAGGCCTGTATGGTAGAGTGGCCAGACGGAAGCCACTCCTTAGTAAAAGACACATGGTAGCTTGCCTGGAGTTTGCCAAAAGGCACCTGAAGGACTCTCAGACCATGAGAAACAAAATTCTCTGGTCTGATGAGACAAAGATTGAACTCTTTGGCATGAATGCAAGGCATTATGTTTGGAGGAAACCAGGCACCACTCATCACCAGGCCAATACCATCCCTACAGTGAAGCATGGTGGTGGCAGCATCATGCTCATCATCATCATTTATATACAGTGGTACCTCTACTTACGAACGTCTCTACATACGGAATTTTCAGGTTACGACACGCCTCAACGGGAAAATATTGCCTCTTGTTACGAACGAAATTTCAGGATACGAAAGGCAAAAAAGTACGCGCTCCTCGCATCTCCCGTAGTTTACCGAACGTAAACATACCTGTAGCTGCTCTGCCATTGGCTATCGCCTAGCATCTTCCTGGTATCCCATTGGCCACGAATGGATGCGTTTGGTTGATCTCGCCAAAGAATATGGCCGTAATACATCAACGATCAGCACGGTATTAAAACAAAAGGAAGCCCTTACAAGCCGACAAAAGCAAACGTCCTTGGATCGTTTCTTCACAAAACGTCAGGCAAAAACCACTGATGAGACAGAACATGAACCAAAGAAGGCAAAAGGTGACGACGACGATAGCAGTTAAAAGGTAAATGAACATAATTTTTATTATTCTCTCATTTTAAACTCTCATTTTATGTTTATTGTGCAGTAATCTAATTGTAACATGTATTTGTTACATGTTTTGATGCGTTTTTATGATTTATAAAAAATTTATGCCCGAATTTTGGGGGGCTTGGAACGGATTACGGCATTTACATGTAAAACGCGCCTCTACTTACGGAATTTTCACGTTACGAGAATACTTCCGGAACGAATTAATTTCGTAAGTAGAGGTACCACTGTATTCATATATTATTCCATCTAGCTACAATGCTCCGCACTGGGTGTTTATATATTTATTCCATCTAGCCACAATGCTCCGCACTGTGTGTCTATATATTTATGTTTATATATACATATGTATACTCGCTGCTCTTGTTTTTTTCTTGCCTTCTGATTGTTGCTCTGAGCGTTGCTATCCCTGTGCTGTTGCAATCCTGGAATTTCCCCATTGTGGGACTAATAAAGGCTTATCTTATCTTATGCTGTGGGGACGTTTGTCAGCGGCAGGAACTGAGAGACTAGTCAGGATAGAGGGGAAGATGAATGCAGCAATGTACAGAGATATCCTGGATGAAAACCTGCTCCAGAGCGCTCTTGACCTCAGACTGGGGCAACGGTTCATCTTTCAGCAGGACAACAACCCCAAGCACACAGCCAAGATATCAAAGGAGTGGCTTCTGGACAATTCTGTGAATGTCCTTGAGTGGCCCAGCCAGAGCCCAGACTTGAAACCAACTGAACATCTCTGGAGAGATCTGAAAATGGTTGTGCACTAGGTGTGGGGAAAAAAGATTGATTCAGTGATGATCGCGATACTTGGTACTGGCGACAATGCATCGATCCATAAACGCACAGATCAATCTTTTATTTAAAAAAAAATGCCAGATATACTTTTGGGTTTTCAGTTAATCTGTGTTGTTTTCAGTCCACTAGATGGTGCAACACAAGCACCCAGTCAAGTGAAATCACAGCTTGTCTCAGTGATTTGCAGCTAGCTTTGAAAGTTAGGAAGTAGTTAGCTCAAATGTCGGGCCTTTTTGGATTTTATAACAAAGATGGAAGAAAAGACCTTGACATTAGGGATGGGCATTCGGTGAAATTTTCTTCACCGATCGTCGGGAGAATTAATGATTAATAATCGGTTAATCATTAACATTTTTAGGTACGTAACAAGGCAGGTAGACTACATTAGAACATCAGGTATCAGCACGGAGAGCCACACAACTCAAATCCACCTCTCTCTCTCAAATCCCTCTCTCTCCGTTCGCTGTTTTCGTGTTGGCTCGCTCGGGAATCTCGCAAGCTGATTGGCCGAGACGTTTCACCCCGCAAGCTGATTGGCCGAGACGTTTTACCCAGCTTCTGTCCCTGCCGAGCGGCCACCCAACAAACGAAGACCGCATTCATTGCTCTATCGCTCGTGTTACTTAGTCTAGCCGCGCGGAACTTTTTGCTGTTCTCTTGTGCCATTTTGTGCGAACTAGTCTTCCCGTCGAGCCACTACGCCGCCTCCTGCAGCTTCTCTCGACGATCCTGCGCCTCTAGCACCTGAGGAGCAGTAAAGCTCTCATTAACCTGTGCAGTAAATCATTTTCATCTTGAGTTACGTATCTTGTTATAAGAATAAAAGAGTTCTAAAAACATATTTATGTACATTTTATTTACATCTACGTATGTATGTACACTTACACACACACACACACACACGTGTGTGTGTGTGTGTGTGTGTGTGTCTTCTACCGAATCTTCATGACCTTCTCAATAAAGTTTCTGAAAAAAAAAAAAAAAAATCTTCACGCCCGCCATTACTCAGCGCGCAACCACTGTTGGCGGTTTCTTCACGTAATAAGGGTGTTCCATGGACCCTGTCGATGAGGTATATTTGTATGCTGCATTGCAGTGATTGCAGTACACCTGGTCATTTTTTAAACTGAAATGGTCCCACGCAACACTTCGCCGTAACCGCTTCATGATTTGGCGATAGCCCTACGGAAGCTCGCATGTATCAACTGAGGCACGCCAGGGTACGGCGATGGTGTAATGTTGCCCCCTGGTGCCCAAATTTTGCCATTGCATTGTTTGAGGACGGCCGTGCACTAGGCCTAATAACCTCGGATTGTTTAAAAAAAAAAAAGTTTGTCGACGAAAATGAACTTCCTCGGTGAAATTCTTAATGATCAATTATCGGTTAATCGGTAAATTATGCCCATCCCTACTTGACATGACACACAATCTGCAAGAAGCGCTGCACGGAAAAAGAAAAAAACACTCGGAATATGCAGGCCAGCACACGTCTCGGAGCAACGTTAGCAACAGCTAAGCTAAAGAGACACCGGCACGGAACTTTTTCCTCCGAGCGTCAAGTGAGTAAAGTTTATTTATGAAGTGCTTTTCAAAGACATAATCACAGAGCACTGCACAATAAAATGGAATAAAAGGAAGTTGACAGATAAAAATAATTTTAAAAATACAAAAACAAGTCAAAACACAAGATTAAAATAATTTAAAAATATCAGACTTACCATTAAAAAGCTCTTGAAACTCAATGGAAAGCCTCCTTAAACAAAAAGTTTTCAGCTGCTTTTTAAAAGACTCCAGAGTCAGATAAAGTAATTGGAGTGGGAGTCTATTCCAAACAGCACCATCCACCACCCTCCTTGTGTGCAGAGACGCATCTCCGTGGAAAATGAAGCCCCGAAAATAATTTTTTTATATAAAAGAGATGTCAAGAGTTTTACTTTGAGACCTGATTTGAAGTTGAATAAGGTGAAAAAAAATTGAGCTACATGGGATCATGATAATCGATCATCGTGATATTTTGATCATCGTTGAATCGGGATGGGATCGAATCGTGACCCAAGAATCGCGATCCAAATCAAATCGTGAGGTCCCTCACGATTCCCACCCCTACTGTGCACTGACGCTTCCCATCCAACCTGATGGAGCTTGAGAGGTGCTGCAAAGAGGAATGGGTGATATTATGGGGAGTCAGGTTATGCAGCATCTCAGGCAGAGACAGTGAATAAACATGGGAGAACAATGCTCAGGGGGTTCCTGGAGATATAGTAGGAAAGAGTCAGGGACATAGGGGGTTGAATGCAGTGTAATGTAAATGTCATGCTGTGTGATGAGAAATGCCATGAAACGTGTGAAGAGTGAGTTGGGAAAAGAGGAGAACTTGCTGAAATGATTCAGTCTGTTCTGTGCTTGTGAGATGTGAAGTGTGTAATAAACCGTCTGTCCATGAATCTGCCTCTTTATTCACACACTCCACAATATTGCCCAAAGATAGGTGTACCAAGCTTGTGGCGTCATATTCAAAAAGACTTGAGGCTGTAATTGCTGCCAAAGGTGCATCAATAAAGTACTGAGCAAAGGCTGTGAATAATTATGTACATGTAATTTTAGTTTTTCATGTTTAATAAATTTACAAATATCTCAAAAAACTTTTGTTGTCATTATGGGGTGTTGTGTGTAGAATTTTGAGGGGAAAAAAAATGAAGTTATTCCACTTTTGAATAAGGCTGTAACAACATAAAATGTGGAAAAAGTGAAGCGCTGTGAATACTTTCCAGATGCACTGTATGTGGAGAGAATTTCTCCACAAGAGCACAAACAAGAAGAAAAACAGCTGCCTCATACTGTCTGCATGTCCATAAAAATTCTTAATGTGATTATCTAAAACCATTGCCTTAATTGTCCTTAAAAATGAGGAACAATCTTTGAATTCCGCTTAACCTTAAAATTAGTCACCTGTGCTAGTCTGAATTAGTGTGAATTTATTTTCATCATCACAACTCAATACGTCCTGAGTTTTGTACAAATAAAAGCCCTTTATAGCAATTCCTGTTTAAGAATGGTTGTTTCATTGGTTCATTGAGGATCATTGGTACCGACCTACCCTCCACTGAGAACTTATATCAGTCCATAACCAGGAAACGGGCGGGAAACATCTGTGCTGACCCGTCACAACCCGGCCACAAACTGTTTGAACTTCTATCTTCTGGTCGTCGTTACAGATCACTGAAGGTCAAAACCACCCGTCACAGGAACAGTTTCTTTCCTCAAGCCATCACTCTGATTAACTCCTAACATTCACCTAGTCCTACCTGTTGCTGTACTCATGACTTTTCATCCATTATTACATTGCACATAACTCTCACACTGCTTTTTACTTCATTTTACTTCATTCACATTATATCACTGAATCTGATTTCACATTGAAATACTGTATGACTGTATATTTTTTCCATATATTTCTGCAAAGTGTGGATAGTCTGAGTAAATAACTGTATATATTCCTGTATATATTTGCATCCTTTTATAGAAACGTGGACAGACTGTAATTTACTGTACATACTCTGTTGTCATTGAATCCTTATTTAAATCTTATTTAAATCCTCCACCTGAACGAGAGCAAGTTTTTAGCCAAAGTCAAATTCCTTGTATGTGTTGTGCATACTTGGCCAATAAAGCTGATTCTGATTCTGTTATGTGCCATTATTGTGAAACGCCACCAACTGGATATACTTGCCTAAAATAAGACCTACAGCTGACAATTTTCCTTTACAATTTATAAAGAAAAAAGGAAAAAACGAGGAGAGAAGATTGTCTAACAGTGACGTAGAGGTGAGCTTTTTATTTTAAGGATGTTTTCAGCTTTTTGTCTGTAGGATAACTGCTAGCTTGTTACCTGTGGGGTTTTGGACAGTGAATTCTAAGTGCAGACTGTCTATCAATGCCACGCATTTTTAAAAAACTATAACCAACATTTAGCTCAGCAGAAGGTGGTATTTTACCCCCCCCCCCCAAATCTGCTGTAATTATTTCTAATTGGCTTAATTTGCGCCACATGATTTTTAAAGTTATATTATTTAGAAGGTTTTTCGAAGTTCTTTTTGTTTTATTCCAAAATAAATAAAGATTATCAGACAACCATCAGAAAACCAACCCACTAGTTGTCAAAATGAGAGTCTGGAGAACAGGTGAAGGCTACCTCTCTGTTAATGAAAGAAAAACCCACAATGGTCACAGAGAAAAGATTGAAAATAATGTGATCATAGGGACATGTTCAACCAAGATGTGTCCTCTAATTAACATCACAGGTGTCTACAAACTTGTAATCAGTCAGTTGGCCTATTTAAAGGTTGACAAGTAGTCACTGTGCTGTTTGGTGACATGGTGTGTACCACACTGAACATGGACCAGAGGAAGCAAAGGAGAGAGTTGTCTCAGGAGATTAGAAAGAAAATTATAGACAAGCATGTTAAAGGTAAAGGCTATAAGACCATCTCCAAGCAGCTTGATGTTCCTGTGACTACAGTTGCACATATTCAGAAATTTAAGATCCACGGGACTGTAGCCAACATCCCTGGACGTGGCCGCAGGAGGAGACGGATAATACGAATGGTAACAAAAGAGCCCAGAACAACCTCTAAACACATTCATGGTGAACTCCAAGGTCAAGCTACATCAGTGTCAGATCGCACCATCCGTCGTTGTTTGAGCCAAAGTGGACTTCATGGGAGATGACCAAGGAGGACACCACTGTTGACAACAAATCATAAAAAAGCCAGACTAGAATTTGCCAAACTGCATGTTGACAAGCCACAAAGCGAGACAAAACTGGAACTTTTTGGCAAGGCACATCAGCTCTATGTTCACAGACGCAAAAATGAAGCATACCAAGAAAAGAACACTGTCCCTGCTGTGAAACATGGAGGAGGTTCTGTTATGTTCTGGGGCTGCTTTGCTGCATCTGGCACAGGGTGTCTTAAATCTGTGCAGGGTACAATGAAATCTCAAGACTATCAAGGTATTCTAGAGAGAAATGTGCTGCCCAGTGTCAGACAGCTTGGTCTCAGTCGCAGGTCATGGGTCTTGCAACAGGATAATGACCCAAAACACACAGCTAAAAACACCCAAGAATGGCTAAGAGCGAAACATTGGACTATTCTAAAGTGGCCCTCTATGAGCCCTGATCTAAATCCTATTGGACATCTGTGGAAGGAGCTGAAACATGCCGTCTGGAGAAGGCACCCTTCACACCTGAGACAACTGGAGCAGTTTGGTCATGAAGAGTGGGCCAAAATACCTGCTGAGAGGTGCAGAAGTCTCACTGACAGTTACAGAAATCGGATTGCAGTGATTGCCTCAAAAGGTTATGCAACAAAATATTAAGTTAAGGGTACCACCATTTTTGTCCAGGCCTGTTTCATGAGTTTGTTTTTTAAAGCAATTCTGTTGAACCACAATTCAAAAGCATTGTCTGATTTTCATTGGTTAATTTTCATAGAATTTTTATTTATTACTACTTTTGTCAGATTCAAGTTATTTCTGTGACCACTGTGGGTTTTTCTTTCATTAACAGAGGGGTACCAACAATTTTGTCCACGTGTGTATATAAAACAACCTTTATAAGCAGCATAATCTTTATTTTAACTGTCAAATTGCTGTTGTGGCCCTCAGCAACTTCTATTTTAGCTGGAGACAGGCAAAATGGTTCTTCAGTTGGCAAACGTTACAGACCCCTGTCCTAGGTGTTGTACCTATCAGACAATGTAAGGCTACTGTTACACTGCAGGTCTTAATGATCAATTCCGATTTTTTGCTGAGATCCGATTTTTTTGTGTGGGTGTTCACATTATAATTTAAATGCGACCCCCATCAGACTCCAGTGTGAACGGTCTACAGCTATGAAGTGACCCGCAAGTGCAGAAGAAAACGTAACGTCACACAGCATTGTGTTTACATAAGTAAATATGAGCCCAGAACGAATGAGGGGGACAGAACTTCTTCACCTTGATGCAGCGCAGCAAAATAAAATGTTAAAATCATTCAGAAATGATTATGCACAAGACCAGCTTTATTCCTCTACATGCCAGATGACCGCTGTGATCAGTTCTGCTTTAACAGAACTGATCAATTAAACAGCTCTATTGAAAATGAGACCCCATGTCTCAATGGGATTACCTGTATAAATAAGGTTAATAATAAAGAATCCTAGCGATTACAATAGGGCTCTCCTCCACTGACATCGTCAGCGGCTCGTACCAGTGGTCCTGCACATGAGGGAGAAGCCGCCACAGACTCCTCTCCTGTATCATCCCTATCTAGCCATTCCGCTCCACAGTCATGTCGGTATTAACTTTACATTTTAAATATTATAATAGCCGGCACTCATGGTGTGCTGTTCACAGCTGTTTATTTATTTTTTTTTTTTTTAAATATGCCATTACTGTGTGCCTGCTTGTGTGACGGTTTCACCCCCCCCCCCCCCCGAAAATTGGATATGCATACCTGCCAACTTTTAAAACCTGAAAAGCCTAGTAGCTAGCCGGGGTCCAGGGGCCGCAGGCCCCGGTAGGTCCAGGACAAAGTTCTGGTGGGGGGTTCAGAGGGGTGAAGCTCCCTGATGGCAAACAAATATTAGCATTAAATCAAGTTAAAATGTGGCTAACAACCTCATATTTCTTCAATCATGTTTCTATTTTCCTTAAATTGTCAATGCAGATATGCTGACAGAAAAGATCAAGGACAAACTCTATGGTAACTCTAAAGCATTGTTGTTTTCCATGGTGCACCTCTTAGCTTTCTTCAGTTGGTCTTTTGAATGGAACACACTGGCACTTGTTATCCGAAGCTGTCATCATCATTTTCCTGGTCATGAGGTTGCCCAGAACTTTAGTTGACAGACTGGACCTGAACTCAGTTTTGTTCTTGTTCACATGGCTGAATATGCGCTCACAGTCCGCAGTAATAATTCCTGGAAATGCTTTGGAGTATTTGTCACGAAAAGACTTGCCATGTGTTGGATATGGATTATCATAGTCTCTTAATTTTCTTAATCAGTGTTCATCTATATTTATTTAAGTTGGTAAGATCTCTGATTATTATACTCTTTTCTTGTCCATGTTGCCTGTATCTTATTTTGTCTTTTCAGCATCCGTGCTTGTCGTGCTATTTCAGCATTAGTTTTTGTTAATGTTCATTTAGGTAAACTTCTGTTCCCCGTAACTTTGTGGCCTGCCTCAGTATGTCATTCTTTACCCAGGGATGTGATTTGGGGTTGGGGAAATTATCTGAAAATTTAGCAGGGGGTTCTGGGGGATGTAGTCCCCCAGCGGGGTCTGGGGCAGAGCCCCATTGGGGGGGCAAGGGGGGGGAAGTCTCCCGAAGCTCCTGGGTTTTTATGATTTTTAAGTACCAGAACTATGCTTAAATGACATAAAACAAACAGCTGAATGCCGCTGCTTACCGCCGCTGCAATTGAGCTCCTGTCCAGCCGGGGTACCGGCAGTTCCTCCACCGAGTCCCGCCGCCACTGTAGTTGAGCTCCGATCCTGCTCCTGTCCAGCTGGGGTCCCGGTAAATCCTCTGCTGAGCCCCGCCACCTACCGCCGTCTTCCTCAGTAGTTCCTCCGCCGAGCCCCGCCACTGTAGCTGGACTCCAGCTACAGTTGACTTATCCAGCTGGGGCCCCGGCTACTCCTCCACTGGTCCCCGTCTCCTACCACCGCTGTACTTGAACTTCGATCTGGCTCCCGTCCAACTGTTGCCTCGGTTGGTTCCTCCGGCGAGCCCCAATCACCAGGGACGGAGTCGCTTCTTTGTATCGGTGTTAGGTGCTACGATTAGCTATGGCGTTAGCTATAGCGATAGCGTTAGCTTAGCAAACGCTTCAGGTAAATTTGGATATGATTCCTAGCGATCCCGTGTTTGGAATTGCTTTTGTGTTTTTTTTACGATTTAAAATTTTTGACTGAATTTTTAGTGAAAAACCGTAATTTTGATTAATAAAGCCATAACCCGGAATGGGGTCTTGAAAACCATAACCATTACGGCAAAACCGGAGTAGTTGGCAGGTATGGATATGTGCTGTTCAGACTATCATTTAAAAAAAAAATCAGATATGGATCACATTTGTGCAAAAAAATTGGAATTGAGCATTAAAACCTGCAGTGTGACCGTAGCCTTAGTGTAAAACAATGAGGCCAGTTACATGGTCATTATAATCCGATAATAGTAATAATCCAATTTTTCGTTTTTACATGCACTGAATAAATGGGTTATTGGACAGTAAACAGCATGTTTATGTACTTTCTCATAACCTGATATTGGTCTTTATTCAAGTAGTCATGTAAACAGATTAATCAGATAATCATAACTCCAAATATCTGATTATAATCAAATTATCAGTATGCCTGTAAACATGGCCAATGATTTGACACAGATCACGATTATTATCCGTTGAATAAGACCAATGGTAATCGGTTGTCAGTCAGTTTAATAGAGTACATCTGAAGTAGCCCAGCATGAACAAAAACACTGCCGTTTGAGTTGATTTAACACCCTGGCACAGAATTTCTTAAACTTAAGTTTCTAACTGGTGAAAGTCTCTTTCATACACAGAATTTTCAACAGAGAAGCCTGAAACCACTGTTAAATTATTTTTGGCTGTTAACACTTAACTTATTGTCTCACTTCATGAGCTTGTGTTCTGACTGGACAACTCTGATGCTGAACAAATTCCACAGCAGGCAGCCAATACTGATGCTGAATATTAATGATGCCTCAAGCCACTTTGAATTATCCACATATTTATATGACTTCTATTATTAATGTACACATACAAATCTGCAAAAACTTGAAGCACTTAAGAATTTTCTGTTAAAAAACCCGATGTGCTCAAATTAAGTTGCACATAACATTTTAAAAAAACATTTTTTCCATCAATACTGCAGTAGCAGCTTCATAAGTGAAATGAGGAGTGTCTAAATAATATTTAAAAAAAAAATTAATAAATCACTGTTTTCTCACCGATTAGCTGTCTTTATGGCCACTTGAGCTTTTGTTATAGTTGAAGAACAGTCATCCAGCTCTTTGTTGACCTTGTCGAGTTTGTCCTGCTGAGCTTTCAGCTTGTGGCTATTTATGTCTACAATCAGATTGTGGAGCCTTTTTACTTCATTTTCTACTTTGCCAGCCTTGCTGGATGCTGCCTCATAGTCTGTTAGAAGAAGTGACAAAGGGGCAAAAAAGGGTGAAAAAAAAAATTATGTTTAGGTGGATTAAAATACATTTTGGGTAAACATGGACACCTTTAGAACTAACCTAACTTTTCCCAGATATCATACTGTATTTTTTTGTAATATTACCATAATATACAACTCAATCAAAAAGGAGTGTATAACTTGATAGTAATTCTCTGCTGTTTATAGGAGGGCCCTACCTTTTTTGAAGGCCTCCAGGCTCTTCTCCATCTGTTTCTGTTTGGCCTTGTCTGGGGCTGCTGCCAGCACATTGGCTTCAAGCTCCTTGATCTGAAGTTTCAAGTGAGTTTCCTGGTCAGCTAGGCTCTGAAGGAAAGAATTTTTTTTTTTTAATCAGTTAAAATGGTTCCCTCCGATTAGTAGTGGTTATCATTTATTCAATAGTAAAGTGTATTAATACACCCAAATGACAGAGACAAACAGTTGATGAAAAATATGTACAGTCATGCTGTTGGTGTATTTTTCTAGTGTGTTTTTCATGTCCCGGAGCTCCGGCCACAGGCGCTGGGTGTTCTCCTCTAGCTGCAGCTTTCTCTCCTGGCAGCCCTGCAGCTTCCTCTCTCTCTCATTCAGCTGGGTCTCCATACGATCAAGCTGCAGAAAAAAAAAAAAATTAAAAAAAATGGGCACACAGTGAAACTTGGAGCTTACAGCAAGGATAGTTTAATTAGAAAGAACTTGTTGCTCTAGTTGAACTAAACTTTATTTATGTCATTAACATCAATTTCAGTGCACTATGGGTTGTTTACATGTCTGGTTTGTAATTAACACAATAAATGTTGTGGTCTTAAGGATACAGAAAAAAGAATACAAACTAAATTCCACACAGATAATCCGCACTGTGTGTACAGGTGATTCATAAACTAACTTGTCTTATTAACAGAATTCACACTCCATAATAGCGTATGTGTCCAACTGGTATTCAAGTTGAGGCATGTTTGCTACCCTGTGTATTTTAGATTTCAGGGAATGTGAGCAAAATTATGTTTAGATTATATGCTTATGCTCCATTAATGGCCTTCAGCACAAAAATATTTTAACTTCCTGCATAGTAGGGGAAATTAAATGTAACAATTCCTGTTAAAATACATTCAGATTTTGTTTCACATTGTTCTCCGTGTAAAAATTTAAATAAAAGGATCACTTGAAAAGTTCAACACATTTACAAATTCAGAGACAAACAATACATCAGATTGCAACCCTGCAAAGTTTATTCTGACTCACCTCCTCCTGAGAAACCTCAGTGCCAATGGAAGAGCCCATTCTGCCCTTCAAAACTCTTCCACCTCCAGTCATGGTTCCTGTAATGGAAGAAAGAATAAAAATACTTAGATTTTGCTTTCATTTTTTTGTGCAACTGAAGGTTACAGATGCAGGAGGCAAAAAGCATAACAGTTATAGAGAAATGTGAGATATACACCAGCCATCTCGATGATCTGTCCCTTCAGGGTGACCACTCTCCAGCGCTTTTCTTTCTGGAAGGCTATCCTTGTGGCCTGCTCCATGTCTTGGGCCACCAGAGTGTCTCTTAATGCAAAGTAGAAAGCTGGTCTGATACTTTCGTCATTCACCCTCACCATGTCAAAAAGACGAGGACTGTCCTCTGGAGTGCGAATGGGGGCCATGTTCTTTTCCCACACCTTCATCTATGCAAAGGATGTAAGGAAAGATGAAACAAGAAAATGAGACCACTATGCAAGAAGAGATGCTGAAAATGATTTGACTGTCATGGGAAAGAGGGGCGAGTTATTTGTGTGATAATTAGTTCAGAAAAGCCACACAAAATTTCCCATTTTCACTTCTCCTGTGAGGAGAAAGTTTCTGTTAGAGTATGCCACTCTTCTGCCCTGCTGCAGCTCCACACCTTACAGCCGGAGCTCCCCGGGACACACATCCACAGTTCACTGCAAGTTCTTAGATCCTTACGAGGATGTGTGTCATTTTAAACTTTTATCACAAATCATGTGTTATTTGCCAAGGACAAATGAACTGAGTGAGGCAGCCGCATCTACTCATGAAGGTAGTGTGTCATGGTCAGCACAGCAGTGAATACAGTGGATCCCCTGATAGAAGCACATGGCTGAGGTCCTCCATCCACGCAGGAAAAAGTGCAGCCCAGCCGGCGTCTCCGTGCCCCTCAGGTGTCACTGGGAACAGAACTAATGCAAATGCTTGGGTTCTTTTGCTGCTCGGGATGCGTGCCTGTACAACTTTAACATGCTATATAATCTGACTGTTCCTCTCCTAATGATAGGAAAACAATTATATCACATCAAGGAAACTTTCATAGATGCACTCTAGACAGTATAAGTGGAGGACAGTGGGAGATGTGGGGGTACAATCGCCTTTGGAACAGCACAGAATGACTGGCCCCAGTAAAGTGGGGCCTTAATAAATGAATACAGTGAGGTAGTAAGCTTATTATTTGTAAAACAGAGAGAAAACATCTCTTTGGATTTATAGTTTTTGAAGAATAAATATACTGTTTTGAAAGAATTTTTTTTTTTTTTCGATATTTAATATGTTGCAGTTTGCATGATTAAAACTGTTAACCTTCTTTAACCATTTCACTCATTAACTTCTTCATATATTGTGTCAGCTTGTGGACCAAATAACTAATGAAATGTTATATATAAATAAAATATTGTAAAACCACTACAATCTTAAAAAAAATTCTGATTAATGATGATGAATTAATTTGTCATACTGCTCAGCACAACATTTAAGTACAATTTATTTGAGTTTTACAAAAGCTGCCACCCTTACCTTGTCTAAGCCAATAAAGGTAGCGACCCCAATGTTCTGTTGTTTGAGAAATGTGACACATTTTTGAGCGGTGTCAATGGTATCCACCACTATGTTGTCCAGAGCTCCACAACTAGAGGAAATGGCCACATCATACTTCTCATCTATGGCCCCAAGGTCCCCCTGTAAACATAATAATATACATTAGTACAACCACTACAAATATTACTTTTATCACTGTTGGCTTAAAAGTCAAAATAGGATCGTTAAGGCTAATCTTGGCGATGGACTCAAGTTGTACACACAATGTTTTTTTTTTTTTTTTTACCAATCGCCCAAAGATGCCAGGGATTTTGCCACTCTTCTTCTGCTGCATCAGGGCATCCAAGACTTTTCCTCGACTTCGGTTTGAAGAGAGTGAGGTCTTGGCTTCGTCTACCTTCTGCCTCATTTCCCTAACAACTTCCCTGGTTTCATTATCCTCCTTGATCAGCCGCTGCAGCTCTTCCTCATCCTGAAAGGGGAGGGGGTAAGCAGATGCTTACAGAAATGTCAAAATCCGACAAGTCAAAACAGTTGACAGTGTAATTTCATGTATATCTTTACTTGAAATAAGGGCAATGCACAAAAACATTAATCTTATATAAAAACAAGAAGAAATGCTATGTACTAGGTTTTAGCATATTGCCATGTTCCATTTGTAGTCCATGTGGACAAGTAGAAAAATGCTTTAAAAGGAAAAGAAATAGTCAATAAAAGACTACACACATTCATTCACTTTCAGAATGGAGCTTATTCCAACTTCTATGGGAGAGGTGGGGTATGCCCTGGACAATCTGCCAGTCCATCACAGGGCCAACATGGAGAGACAGTTAACCATTCATTCTCATATTCACACCTACAGACAATTTACAAACCCCTGTCAATGCCAGTTAACCCAACTTTGTCTTTGGATTGTGGGAAGAAACCCAAGTACTCCAAGGGAACCCACACAGACACAGGGAGAATTTGCAAAGTCGCACCGATAGGCCACAGCTCGCAAGCTCATGGATTGGAACCCAGGAACGTTTTTGCTGCGAGTCAATACAGCTGACCACTGCAGCACTGTACTACAAACATACAGAAGATTTTACATAGTATACAACCACAAACATCCTCAATCATCTATCTATAAATGCACCAAGTCTCCGTCTGTGTGTGTGTGTGTCTGTCTGTTCCACGCATATCTCTTGAACCATTCCTTAGACTGACCTCAGATTTTATAAGTGCTTTGCTGAGGTTACGAGGGTGTGCATCCCCGAGTCCAAAGGTTGTGCAACAAAATATTAAGTTAAGGGTACCATCATTTTTGTCCAGGCCTGTTTCATGAGTTTGTTTTTAAAGTAATTCTGTTGAACCACAATTCAAAAGGATTGTCTGATTTTCACTGGTTAATTTTCATAGAATTTTTATTTATTACCACTTTTGTCAGATTCAAGTTATTTCTGTGACCACTGTGGGTTTTTCTTTCATTAACAGAGGGGTACCAACAATTTTGTCCACGTGTGTAACTGATACAAAATCACGCAAATAAGTAATCTGACAAACAAATAAACAAAGGGTCTGAAACAGTCACTAATATTAGATGTCCCATTCATTTTCAGTAATTAGGTATTCTGTAATTAATATTCACACAATCCACTTCCGGTTATGGCTGCCACGTAGGACGGACGTGTCTCGCTCTGCTCTGCTCCTGGAGAAAAAAAATCGGCAAATAACTCTCTCATTTGGGACAGAACGTATCCCAGCATTTGAGCGAGGATATGTCGGCGAAGCCTAAGGCTGGAAAACCAGGAAAAGGAAAAAGCGAGCCGCCGAAACAGTCCAAATTAACGGACTTTCAGGTCTGTGACGCAGCAAACAAGGCTCCATATATGGCGGAGGAGGCGGGCGGCGGTGCGATTTCTGCGGGGAATGGCGCAGATGCGCTGATGGCTGCCATGAGTTCAATGAGAGCGGACTTTTCCTCTAGATTTGATAGGATTATGACAGCGTTGGAAGGAATAAGAAAGGAATTGGGTGACTGTGTAGAACGAACGGCGCAGATGGAGCTCCGTCTCGCTAGTGCTGAAGATGACGTCACCCGTCTTCAATTAAAGGTGCGCACTTTGGAAAAAAAAAATAAATCTCTGGAAGATAATATTTTGGATTTGGAATCTCGGTCGAGACAGAATAATTTGAGGCTGGTGGGTCTTCCAGAGGAATCAGAAGGTCGGGACGTATGTTCCTTTCTGGAAAAGTGGATTCCGGAGGTGCTGGGCAGCGAGGAGTTGCAATCAGCAGTGGTTCTGGAAAAAGCACATCGTATTGGCCCACGGAGAGACAAGGGACCGCCGAGGACCTTAATTATGAAGTTTCTTAGCAACAGAGACAGGATGAAGATCTTCAACGCTGCACGTGCTAAAGGAGAGATTAAACACCAGGACCAGCAGGTGCGGTTCTACCCAGATTTGGCCACAGGAATCCAACAATTGAGGAAGCAGTTTGATCCCGTACGTAAGGAGCTGCGCAACCTTGGGATTCGTCATGGTGTAATCTATCCTGCGAGACTGCTGACCACGTATGAGGGCAGAACCCACATCTTCAAGACCCCAGAGGAGGCGCAGGAGTTCATCAAGAAGATCAAAGAAGAAGAAGAGACTGGTGGGAGCTAAGCATGAACAAAATATAAGGTAGAATAATTAAGCATTTGCACAGGCATCTGACTGACTTGAAGTAAATAGTAAGTTTACAAAATATAGATTGTATTATATATTAAAAAAACAAAACAAAAACAAAACAAACAAAAAAAAAAAAACTATGATGTACAAAGTTGTTAAAAATCTTGGAGTTAAGTTGGAAAACTACAGAGGAGAGTTAATGTTACGTCATTAAAAGTAGTAGAGTTAGGGTGATTGGGAGGATGAAGAAGGAGTGGCTTAGGCTGTTCCCCGTGGGTGTGGAACGGTCGATGGCTATATCGGGAGACAGAATTTTTCTTTTGATTTTGGGGGGTTTGCCACAAGTGTGGGAAGGGGAAATTTGTTTGTGTGTAGTTTGTAGGATGAATGTTCAACCACTCATGTTTTTGCTTCTCTGTATGAGCATGTTTACACTGCAAGGTAATCCTAAACTCTCTATTGATCATGGACCAAAGTGTTAATCTTAATTTAACTTCATGGAATTGCAGAGGTCTACAAAATTTAAAAAAACTTAAACAAGTTATGAATAAAATAAAGGACATGGGTTCAAGAATTGTGTTTTTACAAGAAACTCATCTGATAGAGGAGGATGTTAAAAGAATTAGGAGTAGATGGCAGGGAAGTGTATTCACCTCTTCATTTTCATCCCGAGCCAGGGGAGTTATGACTCTCATACATAAATCAGTTCCTTTTCAAGTGAAAAATGTAATTGGAGACAAATTTGGAAGATATGTAATCATTCAAGGTTCTTTGCTATTAGAAAATATAAATCTTGTGAACTTATATGGTCCCAATATAGATGATCAGAAGTTCTTTGCTAATTTATTTCTCATCTTATCATCACTTACAGGGCAACATATAATAGCAGGGGATTTTAATTGTACATTGAATCCAGGTGTGGATAGATCAACAGGACTGGATTGTACGCACATTGGATGTAGGATGACTATTAATCATTTTATGAAAGAATTGAGATTGTTAGATATATGGAGAGAAATGAAACCACAAGTTAAAGCCTATTCTTGTTATTCCAGTACCTACAAGACATTCTCACGTATTGATTATTTTTTGATTTCCACAGAATTAAGGTCCAAGATTCAAAACTGCTTTTATGATAACATCGTGATCTCTGATCATGCACCCTGTTGTCTAATATATGTAGATAAAAAATTGACAAAGGAATCAGGTAGATGGCAATTTCAGCATAAATGGCTTCAGGATGAGGAATTTGTCAAGTATATAGAAAAACAGATAGACGAGTTCTTTGACATCAATACTACACAAACATCAGCATGTGTAAAGTGGGAGGCTTTCAAAGCTTTTATTAGGGGACATATTATTAGTTATACAGGATCAAAATCTAAGAAGACTCGAGAGGAGAGAGCTAAATTGGAACATAAAATAAAAAATCTTCAGGAAAAAGTGTATGCAGGAAGTGACCCAAGGTTGGAGAATGAATTACTGATTTTGAGAGCTGAATACGACAAAAAATCAGCGAATAGAGCTGCCTCGAGTCTTCTAAGATTGAAACAATCTTTTTATGAACAAGGTGAAAAATCAGGAAAATTATTAGCATGGCAGATTAAACAATTGGAAATTAAAACACCAATTACCAGTATTATAAGTAATGGACAGGTAGTTATAGATCCTTTAGAAATTAATAGAGCCTTTAGAGATTACTATGAAAAATTATATGATACCAAAAATGAACCTGATTTAACAAAACTAAATGGGTTTTTGAACGAACTATCTATACCGTGTATTCCAAATGAAAACAGGGAGATATTGGAGTCTAAAATTAGTCAAGAAGAAGTTGGGCTAGCCATTGATAATATGAAATCAGGAAAAAGTGCAGGACCAGATGGTCTTCCAGTTGACCTTTATAAAAAATTTAAGAATAAATTAATAAAACCTTTTTTGGAAATGGTTTTAGAAGCATTTCAAAATAATAATTTACCATCATACATAAATAATGCCTTAATTATACTGCTGCCAAAACCAGGTAAGCCCTCTAATAAATGTGAAAATATGAGACCAATAAGCCTATTAAACGCCGACCTTAAGATAATCTGTAAAATTTTAGCAAGACGAATACAAGAAATTTTACCAAATATTATTAATCGAGATCAGAATGGCTTTATAAAGGGTAGACAAGGCTTCCATAATGTAAGAAGACTATTTAATATTATTTATTTTAATAAAGAAGCACCGGATACAGCTCTCCTATCATTGGACGCCGAAAAGGCCTTTGATAGAGTTGAATGGCCCTTTCTTTTTGAAGTCCTACAAAGGTTTGGACTTGGAAATAATTTCATAAAATGGGTTCAAATAATATACAATAATGCTACAGCAGAAATCCTAACAAATAACAATATTTCAAAACCAATAAAAATCAATAGAGGATGTCGACAAGGCTGTCCACTTTCACCTTTACTGTTTACTATGGCAATTGAACCTTTAGCGATAGCGATACGTTTACATTCACAAATATATGGAATTAAAGTTGGACCAACAGAACATAAAATCTCCCTGTACGCCGATGATATAATTTTGTTTATGTCGAATCTAAAAAAATCAATTCCAACCTTGTTGAATTTAATAAAGAATTTTGGGGAAATATCAGGATATAAAATAAATAAAACTAAATCTTCAATATTAATGCTAAATGAGACCCAGAGAAATTACCCAGCCCCTGAGGTAAATCAATTCAATGTTGTAAATCAGTTTAAATATTTAGGAATCCAAATTATGCCTAAGCTAGAATCAGTCGCCAGTGTCAACTATGAAGCCTTAATGTCAGATATCAGTGAGTTAACTCAGAGATGGATGTCACTACCAATGTCGATGATCGGGAGAATCAATATACTTAAAAGTAATATTTTACCTAAAATACTTTATTTATTTCAATACATTCCCTTATCACCACCTTTAGATCTATTCTCAAGAATAAAAAAAAAGTTAGTGGAATTTATATGGAACAACAGGAGGGCTAGATTACGTTTGTCTTTATTATATTTACCATTTGATCGTGGAGGTCTGAAATGTCCAAATTTTATGTTGTATTATTGGTCGGCACAACTGAGGTCTATGACATATTATTTTTCATCAAATGATCTCCCTCACTGGACTGAAATGGAATCATACAATTTACCTTTACCTCTTCCCATATTCATATACTCAGATTCGGCAAAAAAATTACAAAAACAAGTTAAAAATCCATTTGTAAAGCATATGATCAAAATATGGTGTGAAGCTAAAAACTATTTAAAAGAACCACAGTCATTGTCACAATTTAGTCCAATATGGGGTAATCAATATTTTAAACCAGGGAGAGCGGACGCTGTATTTAAAGTATGGAATTTAAAAGGGATACAAAAGATTCAGGATTTATATTTGCCAGGTGCAGACAACATAATGTCTTTTGAAGAGCTGAGGATCAAATTTAATCTCAATAGAACACATTTTTTTAAATATCTTCAACTTAGAAACTTTATTCGATCAAATCAAAATAAAGCTCTCACTCGACCTATTTATTCATCCTTGGAAAAAATGATGATGAAAGATAGTAAAAGAAAGGGTATTATTTCAGAGTTTTATAACTCATTGACACTATCTTCAAGTGAAAATTCACTGAAAAGATTAAACTACTGGAAAGAAGATCTGCAAATTGAAATTTCAGAGGAACAATGGGAATTGGCTTGTACAGAAGCTCAAACCAAATCAATAAATGCACGCCTTAAATTGATACATTTCAAATGGTTAATGCGGATGTATGTTACACCGGAGGAGTTAAATAGATATAACAAAAATATACCAGATACATGCACAAAATGCATGGAAAGTAAAGGAACCCTATTTCATTGTTTATGGGAATGTAGATTAATAAGAATGTTTTGGGAAGAGGTGAGGGTAACAATTGAAAAAATAATCTCAAAACAAATCATATTGAATCCTAAACTGTTTTTGTTGGGTCTGTACCCAGAAAAGCATAATTTTAATAAAAGTGAAAGAACATTCATAGACCTCAGTTTGCTTAATGCCAAAAAATGTATTGCACTATTATGGAAAAAGACTCATAGACCAGATGTGACTCAGTGGTTAAGACAGATGTTAACAAACCTTCCATTAGAAAGAATAACATATATACTAAAATCAAAGGAAATTGTGTTTGAGAATATATGGAGACCTTTTATTGATTATGTAAAAAATTTAAACATAACTCTTGAAGAAGAAGGTGAATGATGTGTGTGGACCTTGTAAATTCCAAACTGGTGAACATAATATGTATACTTATGTATTGGATTGTCTAGACTAAACAGAGGAGCATTGTTGAAGACTTGATTTTGTTGGTGGTTGTTGGTGTTTTTAGTGCATTTTTTTTTTTTTGTAGTACTTTAGTGTTAGTGTTTGATTGTTTGTATCATGTTTGTTAAAAAAAAAAAAAGGTTCAATAAAGATATTGTGGAAAAAAAAAAATATTCACACAATCAAATAAATCTTAGTGCCATTTACTCCCTTTTATATTTGTCAAAGTCTAACATGTGTGATTGCCTACGTATAGCCTGCACCTCTTTGTATTCCACTTTCAAACACAGCCTACATTTGGGCCTATAAAGCCTGATTGGGATACCCGTTTCAGACAGGAATACTTTCATTCTATGGGCAATGCACTAGTAATACATTAAAGCAAAATAATTCCACCCGTACACACAGTCACACCGATTCACAGATTGGTGTACATTTGAGTATAACTGCCATTTTGTTAAATAGGAAATTTCTGTAAGAAGACTTACTTTACAATGTTATAATACTTCTGGCATGCTACTTTTCCCTTACTAAATGATGCTTAAAGGTCCCATATCATGCAAAATGATGTTTTCATGGGTTTTAACCTTGTAAAATATAGCCATGGATCATATGTATACTGTTGAAATATTAAAAGCACTCATTTAGGATACAAAAGATTCAGGATTTATATTTGCCATGTGCAGATAACATAATGTCTTTTGAAGAGCTGAGGATCAAATTTAATCTCAATAGAACACATTTTTTTAAATATCTTCAACTTAGAAACTTTATTCGATCAAATCAAAATAAAGCTCTCACTCGACCTATTTACTCATCCTTGGAAAAAATGATGATGAAAGATAGTAAAAGAAAGGGTATTATTTCAGAGTTTTATAACTCATTGACACTATCTTCAAGTGAAAATTCACTGAAAAGATTAAACTACTGGAAAGAAGATCTGCAAACTGAAATTTCAGAGGAACAATGGGAATTGGCTTGTACAGAAGCTCAAACCAAATCAATAAATGCACGCCTTAAATTGATACATTTCAAATGGTTAATGCGGATGTATGTTACACCGGAGGAGTTAAATAGATATAACAAAAATATACCAGATACATGCACAAAATGCATGGAAAGTAAAGGAACCCTATTTCATTGTTTATGGGAATGTAGATTAATAAGAATGTTTTGGGAAGAGGTGAGGGTAACAATTGAAAAAATAATCTCAAAACAAATCATATTGAATCCTAAACTGTTTTTGTTGGGTCTGTACCCAGAAAAGCATAATTTTAATAAAAGTGAAAGAACATTCATAGACCTCAGTTTGCTTAATGCCAAAAAATGTATTGCACTATTATGGAAAAAGACTCATAGACCAGATGTGACTCAGTGGTTAAGACAGATGTTAACAAACCTTCCATTAGAAAGAATAACATATATACTGAAATCAAAGGAAATTGTGTTTGAGAATATATGGAGACCTTTTATTGATTATGTAAAAAATTTAAACATAACTCTTGAAGAAGAAGGTGAATGATGTGTGTGGACCTTGTAAATTCCAAACTGGTGAACATAATATGTATACTTATGTATTGGATTGTCTAGACTAAACAGAGGAGCATTGTTGAAGACTTGATTTTGTTGGTGGTTGTAGGTGTTTTTAGTGTATTTTTTTTTGTTTTGTAGTACTTTAGTGTTAGTGTTTGATTGTTTGTATCATGTTTGTTAAAAAAAAAAAAGGTTCAATAAAGATATTGTGGAAAAAAAAAAGCACTCATTTAAAAAAAAAAATAGACACCAACTTAAATTAATTTAACTATTAAAGAAATTAATGGTGGGCACTTCCTGGGTTTTATGTCACACAAAGAACTATGCCTTTGATGCTCAAGGTTTGGAGGCGGGGCTTCAAGTAAGTCTGACTGTCTCCTCACTTGAGATTGGCCAGCTCAAGAAACCTTTACCCAACCAGATTAGGGTGGTCAAACTGACCGCTCTACAACATATTTTTTCAGGAGCTGCAAAACAAAATGGATTTTGTTCTACATACATATGCACTTGAGGATGTCACCACTTAAAATAAATATTTAAGAAAATGCACAATATGGGAGCTTTGACAAAACACAGCACAATGTCTTCTTTACCTTTTTCAACTCCTGTTCTTTTTGCGGTATTTTAACTTCTAGGTCCTTGATGACGGGACGGCGCTCCCGCAGAGTGTCGGTTGTTGTTTGAAGTGTCTGCTTGGCCGTGTTGAGCTGAGTCAGAGCGGTGTTGTGGCGGCTGAGGTAGATGTCAAGCTCTGACTGAGCAAGATCCATATGAGAACGAGTCTCATTGACAGCCTTGTTGAGTTCCATGAGCTCCTTCTCTTTTTGCTAGAGAACATGAGGTGGCAAGACAAGGATAGGAAATGGATAAATTAGATTAGGGTACATATCCAGCAAGCAAAGTAAAAACCATGTGGAAAAAAAATAAACACCTCTTTGTCTTGTTGCAAGCCGCTGGTCTCTTCCTTCAGGCTTTCCATCACCTCTTTAAGTTTTTCTTCCTCTTTCACCTTTTCCTTCTCCAGTTCTTCCTTCCGAGCTGTTGCCTCAGAGATGGCCTTTTCACTGTTGGCTGGTATGCTACGCACTTCCTCTAGCTAAAAGATGTGCAATACAGGAGAAAAGCACAAAAGCATAAGAGTCCAACTCTGGAGTCTAAGCAACACTGACTACATGTATTTAAGTTCAAACCGAGGACACTATTCAGTACACACCAACAACAAAGTAGCAGTTCATTATTGTCATTGGTACAATGACAGTTAAAGAACCTGTGCTAAATTCAAATGCATAGTCAAACCCGAGTCAATGTAAGTCAAGTCTGGAACAGCGGTCTTTCACTTAAGGGGGCCGGTTTGATGTGAGAAGTGGTGTGCGGTTTCTGTCTTGTAGGGTTAACTGTGGGAGAAATATGAATGTGGCTGCCAGGAGCATTACACAAGCCAGGCCATAGTTGACTACTACACAGCAGAACACTGGTCTCCAGAGGTGTGCCTGCCTCTGCCCAGCACCCCCTCTAAAAAGACATTTTCACTGGGCATCCGTTGTAGTTGGAGTAGACGGGGATTTTAGAAGAAACACAAATGTCATGTCTAGATTTGTCTTATAATACCTCTTATTGTGTAAGCTACAGAAACAAGACTAGTAACCAGGTTGCAGACACACTAAATCAAACTGTGTACACTTCATAGCCCCCTAGTGGTTACTTTAGGACAGATAGCCCTTTTCATCCAAGAAATGTGTGTTTTATAAAGGGTTTTTGATGTGCCAGTCAGTTCATCAACTGACATTTAAAATAAACAATAAACCTGCCTCCGTTAAAAGATGTATAAAAAAAACAGAGGCACATTTCCTACATGCTTTGAGACAGCAGAATTACTCAAGACACTTAAAGCATCATTTATAGCATCATATTTTTCTAAAACATTTATTAGGAAATGAAAGTTTTAAGTATCTTGAACTGTCATACTGATTGAATGGTATCAAGTTACATTTCTTCTGAAACAATTCTTCAGGTAAAAGACTTCACTTTAAAACATAACTATTGTTACTACTAAAACTTTAAAAAAAAACCAAAACAAACAAATTAAATACAGACAGAAGTACTAGTTTTAGATCAGCAAATTTAAAAGGCAGAATTAACACACAATTAGGGATTGGTGATGTGACTTCAAATCAACATCACAATAACAACTTCTTCAGTTATGGTTTTTACAGTGATTTATAATAAAAAATTGTATTATTTGTGGAGGCATATAGTGGTGTGCTCAATAAATAGCTTAATTTTATCAGTAGATTACTGAAATCATTTATAAATTATTTATTAAAATGTAACTGATCTTCTGCTGATCAAACATTAGCAGCTTTGTTTGTAGCAGGATAAATCCAAAGGGCAAAAGAGGTGAGTTAAACAAGAGCTGCTGCTGCTGCGCAGACTCATTAAACACATTAAATTGCAGATTGTATCCAATTGTTGTTATGCCTTGGTGAAAACGGAGGCATACAGTAATCAGTTATCATCAGTTAATGTGGTCTGTGTGTATCTGTCCATCTGTTACCAGCTTTTCAGCTCGCCCAGTCAAAATTAAGTGAAACTAAAGACTTGTATCACTGTATGACAATATTTTCTCAACTCTTAATTTGGGATAAGGACCTGCACTTATATAGTGCTTTTCTAGTCTCAAAGACACTCAAAGCGCTTCACTAGTACTAACCCTCTATTCCAATCGCCTATAGGAGACAGATATCTAGAGACAATTTAGAACAACCAATTAACCTAACATGCATGTCTTTGGATTGTGGGAGGAAACCGGAGCCCCCGGAGTAAACCCACGCAGCACAGGGAGAACATGCAAATTCCACACAGAAAGGTTCCTACCCCTGCCAGCCTGGGGATTTGAACCTGGAACCTTCTAGCCGTTAGGCAACAGTGCTAACCACTGCACCACCGTGCTGTCCATTTGCCAGAATTTCCAGATAAGGTTTTGTTTTCAAAATAAACAAGTTTAACTCACCTTTACTGTCAATGAAGCCGGGAAAACGGTACTGTAAAAACTATGCCGGGCCACTAGAGGCGGCAGTGTGACTTTTTTTTTTTTTAACAGCACATGGATGACTTCCTGTCACAGTTGATCTCTAGCTGAGATAAATAGTGGTTATAAAACAGTGGTTACTAGAAAAAAAAAAAAAAAACATTCAGCAACTACACCATTTATTCATCACATCAATTGTTTTCACACTACTTTTGCTGTTTAGTTTTGCAGAGGAAGGACGAGGTATTTTCTTCCTGAAGCTTTCAGTTTGCTAAAAACTACAGGTCCCAACATTCCTTGCCTCAAAAACATTTACGGGGTTGGTTAGGTGACCGTGCTGATGCCTGTCCAAAATTAAGCAAATGTAAATAAAGTCTTTGACAAATGTTTGTGTTGTAATTATTTGTATTTGTTTGTCATATGGTTACTCAGGGAGTAACAACTGTATGACTGTATTCAACAACTGTATTCAATCGCTGGACTAAAGTGGCCAACCGGTGGAAAACTGGTATTTGCCGATGAAGAAGTGGCATTTGCTGCTCTGCCGAGACCGGCCTGTCTCGCCACAGCAGACCGCTGCAGCAGACGCCTGCATGGAGTAAATGTTGGGCTTAAATTATGTAGCGATTTCAATATTAAAACACCAATAACTACTACAACTGCAATATTTGATTCAAGCTTAAGTTACATCCCCCCCCCCCCCCCCGTATCTGATTTTTGTTTTTCCCTTGTATGGGGACTGCTTGGTTCCATTACTGTAATTTAATCTGTTTTCTAAATAGTTTTCTCTAAAGTTTAGTTGATTATTTTAAGTCTTAATACTAATATCAGTAATATAAAAACACCACGGTGTGTCATGCTTCACTCACTTTAAATTGATTCACTCACTAAACCAAGCAATTTATTAAGCTGAGGAGAAACATGACATCTGTATTTTTATATACATCACATCTGAAACAATCACATTTTTATGCCGTTTTTCTTTCCTCTTTGTCTCTCTGAGGTCCATGGTGGTGAACCTGGGGGTCAGCAGTCAGAGCAGCTGGGAAGATAACAGCCTGGAAGCTAAATAAGAATATTACATGTTTACTGTTTATACCAGAAATTGCTACTGTATTTCAATAAATTAATGTTGGGAAAAACTTTGTTTTTTGCAAGATTATTTAAGAAACTCTCAATATTCATTACATACATATTGGGGGCCGCTGTGGTGCAGGTACAGTGTGGCTGACTACTGATCGGAGGGTCAGGGGTTCGATTCCCACTCTGTCTGCAGTCTGCATGTCGAAGTCTCCTTGAGCAAGACAGTGAACCCCCAGTTGCTCCTGGTGGGTCAGGCCAGTGCCTGTGTATGGCAGCTTCATCGCCATCAGTGTGTGAATGGGTGGATAGCAGGATCTGTAAAGCACTTTGGTCATCCAGAGATGAAAAAAGTGCTATGTAAGTGAACGCCCATTTACAAATGTGTGAAACAATCAGAATCAGAATTCTGATTCAAACTGTTCTGATTTAATATTCATAATTATGCTTTTACTTTGGGAAATGTTGATATATTTACCCACTACTGCATGCCATCGTGTAACTATACATGTATTCAATTAATAAAATCTTTTACTCCAGCATTTTTTGTGCTAATTTTATTCCTGTGCTTCTGTATTTTTATGCCTTGGCACAAAGGCAATGTAGGCATATGGTAATCACTCAATGTATGTATCTGTCTGTCCATCTGTTAGCAGCTTTTCAGCTCACCCACTCAAAAATTAACTGGAACTAAAGGCTTGTATCATTGTATCACCATATTTTCTCGACTTTTAAGTTGCAAGAATTTCCAGATAAGGCTTTGTTTTCAAAATAAACACAAATTTAACTCACCTTTACCATCAATGCAGCTATGAAAAAAGGTATTGTAATAACTATGTCCGCCCACTAGAAGTGGCAGTGTGACTTTTTTTTTTTTTTACAGCCCCCCCATGCTACCATGTCACAGGCACCGAGGCATCAGCACCTTGGTGCTTTCATTTAACAAAGCATTTACTAGGCAACACACACACTGTGGAGAAAAACTGAATTAACTGAGCTGGGCAAAATCATGTCAGTTTTAGGGTCTAAATATTAATATCTGTTAGTTTTCGGTTAAGATCCCAGCCCTATTGTCAAAACACCTGACTCATTTGAGGTGTTTTCTTCTTCCCCTGGTTGCTGGTTTTTTTTTTTGCAGACAGAAATAAATCTGAAAAATTTGAATTTTAAACTGCAGCATTCGTCTGTACTATGATGTTTTATTAAGATGAAATAATCTTGTATTTTATAAGAGCACATACCTCCACCAATACTCAAGTGCTCTAATTTCCAAACCTTCAAAAACATCTGTGTACATGTTATTGTACACTTATAAATGCACAAATTTTCTAATAAAAACTATTGTTCACATATTCTGCCAGCAGACAATCACATATTTGTTGATGCTAGGCTGGAAATATAATTAATACAATTTTATTGTGCTAAATTGTGTGGAACTAATGTCCACTATGCAATCACTTGCATCCAAACATTTTTTGCAGGTTGTTAAAATCTTAATAATAATAATAATAATAATAATAAAGAAATTGTGACATAACTGCATAATTGTTGATCCAGATCAACTCCAAAATTTAATTAGTTTCAAGCTGGGGCAAAATGTACCTCAGGAAAAAAATTTCCACACATTTCTGTCCGTTTTTGTGTAAACTAACAAACAATGGCAATAAGAAAAAGTCCCACACAACATTCCCTTGGAACAATGGGAATATGAAGTAACTGTAGCATAATTAGTGCAAATCAAACATACTGAGCACATTTACAGTGGCACTCAAATTTATTCAACCCCTATTCGCAAAACAAACAACATTAAAATAAATGAACCACCTAAGTGTTTCTTGGTTGACTTGTTTTTGTAAACAGCTGAAGGTTGATAAACTTTAAAAATTAAAAATAAATTTACAATGGGTGTTGAATAATTTTGAATGTGACTGTATATACACAGACTGCTGGTATAATATCTTAACAAATAACTCCATCTCTTCAGGCTTAAAAACAAAATCCCTTTTGTTTTTTTATAAGCCACAGAAATTATATTTAAAAGCCATGTTTCTTTCTTGGAAACGGTACAGAATAAACAGACTGATGGTCCTTGGTGAAAACTTTGATCTACAAATGTACAGAAGGCAAAAAAAATCTCCTTACAGACTACGTTTGAATCAATTTGCAAACTGTCCGCAGCAATACTACACAATACAACTACATATAAAAAAGGAAAATCTTACTAAAGTACTCAGTCAAATAAGCTGACTAAACTGAACTGCAAGTCAAAAGACCAACACACCTTTTCTTTATCCTTTTCAAGCTGCTTCTGCAGTTTCTTGTTCTTGGTCTTTGAATGTTTAATCTTCTCACGAACCTCAACATCCTGCAAGTCCAGCTGGGTGAACTTCTCCTTCTGGGTCTCAATGTACTTGTTGAGTTTATTTTGTTTCCTGGTGGATTAAGAGCAATGAATTACATTGAAATAAACTGAAATATCAGACAAATCACATGAAAACAAATACTATAAAATAAATATTTTAAACCCCACCAAACTATGTCAAAATTATGACTGGATTCGGGCAGGGCAAAAAAACAACAACAAACAAACAAACAAACAAAAAACCCCCAAAACAAACAAACAAAAAAACCCAGCCAAAAACAAAAAACAACTCAATTATAGCAAACTTTTGTTACCTTTGCACATTTTCAGACCTAACAATAACATTAGGCCAAGAAAACAACCACACAATTACAGAATTTGTAGAATTGGTAACCTGAAAGTAGGTAAGAAAAAATTAATTGAAAATATGCCTTACTTCTCTACATTTTTGAGCTCTTGGTTCATTTTCTCAATCTCTTGTGATATCTTTGCATTTTTCTCAGTGAGTTCCTTGGTATCCTCTGAGATCTTGTTTTTTTCTTCCTCTTTTTCCACCACACGTTTCTGGACATCATGACTAATGGGCAAAGAGATAAAACTTCAGAATTTGCACGCATGTGCACAAACTAGGACATTTGACAACAAAGGAGCATGTCCCTTTGAGGTTTTCAAAAAGAAAACTTGCCCCCATCTTATGCTACAGTTGAATCTACATTTATTTTTTATACAATGAACAGAGGTGTAACTAGTGTACTCACCCATAATATTGGTAAAGTAAATTTTTGTGTTTGAAGATGTCATTCTCCATGGTGAGAAACTCCACAGCTTTGTTCTTTTCTCCCTCCAAAGCATTCTTCTCCTTTTCCACAAGCTTTACTCTGTTTAGCTGAAGTTGTGAAAAAATGGCAGCAATAACTATCAGGTAATAAAAATAAAAATTTTATGCAGCACAATCTTAAAAATATAGAATGTTGTTTTAGTCACCTAGTAAGCCATCTTACACTTTGACACCTACAACTTATTTCATAATTGTGCCGTATAAGCACACAAAAATAAATGTATAGCTGTGCCTGAAATTATTCAACCCCACTGCAAATTATGTTTCTTTTCAAAAATTACAGCATTTCAGTAACTTGCAAAATGCAAATCAAACATTTACATAGTTTAGCTGTTAAACTACTTAAATGTTTGCTTTTCTGGCAAACAGCTGAAATTGTTTATTATTTAAATTTACAAAATTTGTAATGGTAATTGAATAGCTTTGATTGCAACTATAGCAGAACTACTCGTCAACATACTGTGCAAAGGCAGGACGAATAAAAATGTGAGAAAAGGAGGAGAACTGGTTAGCTAAACTCTGTGGGCTGCATAAGTTTCATCACCTTCTCTCCCCTCTGCTCATTGAGTAGTTCAATGCGGCGAGCCAGGGTTTGGATGGGCTCCTTTAGGCGGCAGGAGCCAATAATGTCCTCCAGGTACTCCAGCATGCCCTCATCATGCTCCGTCTGACCTTTAGGCTTCATCATGGCAATCTGCTCCACCTCACCCTGAGTACAGTGCAGCACAGCACATTGGCAAAGACATCATGCACTTATTTAGAGGAGACAGGATTCAAAGTTTTAATAGCCAACTAACTGGTAGAATTTGTAAAAATTATTAAAAATTTCCACAGCATTTAACTCTAAAGACTAAGATCAGCCCTGCATGCAAAAAGTTCCTTTCTTCTTACAAAGAAAAATACACAAAAAAACTATAATAATACAACTGTATTACAACCCCAACAACAATAATGACTGCACATCAAATTATGAGCAACAATACATTTTAAGCACACTTCTTGAAGCTGCACCACAGTTGGACTTCTAAATGCTGTACATCCTTGGTCAAAAGCTTGGGCCAAATCTTCAGTGTAATTATGTTTGTCAAAACGAAATAATTTATAATAAATAAGTTAATAAGGAAATGTAATTCTAAAATGAGATCTCATTTTGGTTAAAAAAAAAAAAAAAATTAAAAGTAATACATGAGCTGATTTAAGTATGAAAGAAAGAGGGTGGAGGAGGAAGGGGGAATCCCACGTCATCCTCTGCCCTGACCAGTGCATAAAATAGACAGTTTTCCCTCTACCAAGGGTCTGGACAAGTGACCTTGAAACACAACCTAAAGTCTCTTCCCATAATCATGCAGCTGTATCAGAGACAGAGGCACCCAGGGAAAGGAAAAAAATGCACATGCACAAAAAAAAGAAGAAAAAAAAAAAAGAATCAGACAGAAAATAAAACACACCATATCAAAAAATAAATAAACTGCAAAACAACAATGACAACAACAAAAATCAGTTTTCCATACACCATCACCCCATATTCCTATAAAGTTACATATGAAGTGCAGAAGGAGAAGGGGTGTAACAAATTAACTGATTTAATTAACTGAACAACAATATAGAGAAAGAAACAAACAAATCTGACAAGAAAAATAATTTAAAATTACTTGGATATGAATTACATTATTCACAGTGGAGGCAAAGAAAAAGTTGAAACCAATATCAAAGCCATGGTAATGGATGGTTGATCCAGCCACACTGAAGCAGCACTGCTAATATTGGGGTTGGGGGCAAATCTCACACACCAATATTTACGTGCTGCTAGAGCGTGGCGGGGATGTGAGAAGGGGAGGGGGAAAGGAGGTCCAACCTGTCCCCACTGGTGGGTCAGCCTCAAAGATTCTCCCACTACAAAATGTGACCAAGTTGCTCAGCCACAGCCACTCAAATGCAGATCAATGGAGATAAAACTGCATCTTGTCCTTAAAATTCTAAAGCAGCAAATAATGGTTCGCACCATTTCTACATTGTTTCAAACCATGATGCGCTGCTATAGCAGTCTAAGGGCTCCCTTCCAGTTCCAGTGCAACAGGTTATCCCACACAGGCATGGCTTAAAAGTACATATGAAACATTTGACTCAGAGTACTGGGACATGAGCAGGAAATCTCAGAATGGGATGGTCACAGCAGGGATACAAAGAGCAGAGTTAGAAGTGGTGGAGGAAATTGCATAAAAATTTTGAAGTTACCTGTAAGATCAGGAATCTGTTGTGGTCCAGGTCAATTCCATGGCTTCGGAGTAAAGCCCCTACCTCTTTGAATGTGGCTTTTTTGCCATCAATGTAGTAGGCTGAGGAATTGTCTTTGCTGGCAGTTCTGGACACACAAAACTTGCTGTTGGGGATGACTTCGTAGTCATCTCCTTCCTGACTCGGGGGGGAGGGGCAAACAACACAGAGCAGCTTAGAACAGAACAGTAGAGAAGGCAGAAATACACTTTAAAATAAAACAACACTGACAAATACACAGAGGATGGTAAAAAAAAAAAACCCACCACATTTAAAACTATTAGGGAAAAATTAAAAAGGGAAAAAACAGCACACAGCAGCTTTCATTCAGGTGCAGTAACATAAATATACCCTTTACATAATGGAGTGTATTCTAGCAGATGTGCAGAATTTAAACTAGGTGCTATGAGTAAAATAAATAAATTCAAAGTAAAGTATGGATTTTTGCTTTACACACTGACTACTTTTACTGTGAATTCTAATAATCTATGTTGTGGCACACCACTTATGAAAATAAATGTTTTCAGGAGAAAAGTGTTTCAAAAACACTAACTTATAAAAGAGAGTCATTTCACATACTTTTGTCATTGCCTTATTGTATTCTAGATTTCTTTTAACTAATAAACTAAATAGAAAAGCTTAAACATATCAAAGTGTGGCTGAGGAATCACCCCCCCAGCAGATAATACAGGGAAAAGTTTAATTCTATAAAATACATTTTATTCATATTTTAGTGCAATCTGTGATTTGATGGAACAAATTCAATTCGCCTTGTATGATAAAAGCAAATTTCTTGAACCTTTCAGTTCCATCAATAAGTAGAGCCTAATTCTTGATATATATATATATTTAAGATTACAGCTCAATTTTTAGCACAATATGAATTGACTGTGACTTGTGTGGGTGTTAGTTGTAACTTTCATGACTAATTTGAGAGGTCTTTAGTCACTGATGTGATACCTGCATAGTAATATTATCTATAAGAAGCAAGGAAATAACATCAATATTCCTAAATACATATATTCAGTAAAAATATACATTTTGCTTCCCCTTTTCAGTTTGGACTGTGTATTGATTAATTAAGAGCAAGTGTGTGCATGTGTGTCAGATGTGTACCTTATCAATAATCTTTTGAAAATGCACCTCCACAGTACAGCTTTGCACATCTTTGTGTTTATCAGAGCTGTGAATCAACACCGAGAGCTTTTTGGATCTGATCTTTTGAGCTCTATATCCAAACACAAAGAGCATTGAATCTATCACATTGGACTTCCCACTTCCATTTGGACCAATGATGCAGGAAAATCTCTGAGAGAAAAATGAAGATAAAAAATTAATTTGATTAAAAATTAAGAAACACACAAACAGTTGACTTAAAAATACCCAGTGTCTCATACTGTTGTGCATGTACATTTTAGCCCAGTAAGATAAGCACCATTAAATGTGTTTCATGTGAGTGTAGTTAAAAATTTGTTTTTATGAAAATATAACTGCAGAGTAATAAAGGAGGAACAGAAAGGTGAAAGAACAAAAAAATAAAGAAAGACAATTTTAAGGAACTGTTTAAAGACTAGATCACTTCCACTATTATGAGATACACTAACTAAATCAAAATTAAGTCTGACCTTATTCCACCTTCATTTTTATTACAATATTATGAAGGCATCATTAATAATTATGTAGGGTGTGTATGTATTTCAGTGCACCTGGAAAAACTGAAATAGTTATGCAAAAATCAAATTTTATGCAAGGAAAAAAAATACTAACATACACTAGACCTACACAGGAGTGGGTGAAGGCTCAAACTTTACAAAACACTTGAACACAGTACTTTATAGACATGCACTACATTTGTAACCATGTTTGGTCATACCTTGTGAAAAGGCCCCAGAATCTGCTCCCCTGCATAAGATTTAAAGTTGCGATTAACTAAATGTGTTATCATCAGGCGAGGAGCACCCGGTTCATTGGTCATTGCTGGGGGCGGGGGTGGAGGGATGCTACCGAGAATCTCCTCCAAACTTCGACTATCAACCACCGCCTCGGCACCTTCCCCAGGAGATGAATCTGTGGCATAAAAAAGTACAACTTTTATTCCTCTGAGCAAGGCGTTTCGGTTGGGGGGGGGGGGGGGGGCGCACTGGTACGTGGGGGAGGGGTAGCAGAGCCGAGAGGAGGAAAAAAAAAACAAAAAAAACAGGCAGCAAGTTACAACAGCGGTGTAACAACGGCTCCTAACAAAGTTGACAACCCTCGTTTTTTCCTTTATGTTCAAAACAAGCATCGTCCCCAGAAGGAAACAGAGACAATGACCGCCTATGAACATTATCATTTCAAACGAATGCTCTCTGCCAGAGGCGCAGATTCACGGACGCAGATGCGCTGCAGTCATTTCATCGACGACATAAGTCCATGGCAATCACCAAAGTTATAATTCACTCATGCTTAGCGGTGAACTCAAGACTGCCAAGGTGAAATGGTGTTTTGCGAGGATAAAGTACAACGTAAATTCCTCATATATGGCTTTCACAAAAAGCAACGACCCGGCCAAAATCTATTGTGCTCAGATAAACATAAACAAGCAACTGGAGGCTGTATTTGTTGCTTTAATTATTGCAGCCAAGCATCCAGCGAAGCCTTTCAGTACTTCGTAAAGAATACACAATCTACCCATTGCCCTTATGCATCTTAGAATTCGCATACAAATGACTGGACATCAAGATGTGAGAAATGATCCAAATCGCATTTTGATCATGCAAAAGCACTCCCATTAAAAAATATTCATAAATAAATTACCTCTTTTACGGAGAAGATCGGGGTAAAAGAGCCCTCCGAGTTATCAAAATCATCTCAAAAATATTTCATTGATGACTGACACTATAGGAAAAAAAAAAAGTCAGCCACTGTAAATACGTGTTTAGATTTAAGCTTGAAAAAAAAAAGTCGTATAGCACTGCCAAATGGCCACTGCCAATACAGGAACACAGGGAAAGCCAATGACTGAACAACTTATTTAAGATTCACAGAGACCAAAACAGCCTTTGTTACTTGCCAGTTGTCGGCGGTGCCTCCTTTTGGCCGTTAGAGTCGGTTTGTCGAGGGGGGACATCCAGCTCGTCCTCCGAGTCGGGCTGCAGACCGTCCCCTGTAGTCTTGATGGAGGCAGTGGAACGCTTTGTCGTTTTAGATGGCATGATTTGAAATCTGAAGGGCACTGGTGAAAAGGAAATATCCATTAGTGGTTTTGGTGCCCGACAGTCTCTCCGTTTCATTTTGTTTTGTTGTCAGCTTTACGCAGCCACTCTGTCAGGCTTCAGTTACCCCCACAGTTAAGACCACAGTGTCGACAGTCCATTATATTTTCACATGGTGGGGTGGATGTCACAGAACGAGGCGACGCATTAACGTGAACTAGCACATTAATTTGAAACTCAGATGAAGTGATTCATTATCCAAACTCGGACTGAACACATACAACTGTCAGTGGTACGATCACCAATTTGTGTGACGACTGTGCAAATATCAAATGCTCTATTTTAGGACATGGGTCGCAAAAAACAACATTCGATCCTTTACACAGACAGATGCGCTTTAGGGGCACGTCTGCTTTCACTAACGTTATTCTGTTTGACACTTTGCGACCATTCTAACAGTGGGAAAGCATTAAAATAAAGTTAGCACCCCACTAACTGATATGCAAAATGGCTTAATAGTGTTTTAGTTAAAGCTGTGTTACGTAATTACTAGTAAAACGCGGTTACACGGAGTAATCAGAGCATCAAAACTGACACGAACACCAACTTTCATTCCCACAACCTTTATAATGGGGCGGAGAAGTAGACGGGGTAAACTAAATCTGCAGGTAATGGGTAAACAAATTAAAAAGTGCAAATACAACATAACCGTAAAGCCATAGATGCCCATAAGCTTGTCAAATAAACCCTCTTAACTGTACTTTTGGTCACCAGGCAAAAAAGAGAAAGATGTGTGGCTAACTTCCTTAGGCTAGTTTACGTTGCTAACTTTAGGTTAGCCACTGTACTGTCAAATAACACTGTAGCTAACGTAAAGGCTAACTTTTAACAAGATGTGCAACATTAGACGCACCATTGCAGAAATATAAGCCACACGCTAATGACGCCATCTAAAGTTAGCATTATCTGAAAGGAAATCTGAGCTTAACACACAATCTATCAACGTTGGCTAGTTTACGTTAAAACCTATGGAGTTATAAATTTAGACGGCACCCGCAACGTGAACCAACTTTGACGCAGCCCGCGAACATAAAAGTTAACCTTCATTAAATGCTATATCGCATGTACCGCTGGTATATTCATTTTCCAACCGAACCTTTTTTTTTTTTACTAATTTTTTTTACTGACGCGATCCCGCTAATTATAGTTGAAAACTGATGTGCGTTTCAGTAAATAGACGGAACCCACTCCTTAATCTCCGTTAAACTACTTGGTTATACCTTCTACGATTCTTTCAAGTCTCCCCTTCGGTACCAAAATCGCTGTTGCGAAAAAGTCGTGGTCAGTCCAAAGTTTGCGCAAATGTGAATCCAGAAAACTCAGTCCCTAGGCTCCGTCTGGATGTTCTGGCCGAAAACCCCAACTTGTAAATGGCGCCTAAACTGCGCCGACAAACCAAATTCGTTAACTGACGCAAAGCACCATGGACCGTTCAAAGGGCATGGGGGAAAAACACGAAATTCAAAAAAGGGGACGAAGCCAACTCCGCCTCGCTCTGAACAAATGATATTCACATGACAAAAATAAACCGGCGAAAAACCAAGAGAGCCTCACAGTATTCATTTTTATCGACGTTGTATGTTGTTAAGGTTTATTTTTGAATTCTAAATCGCGTGTTGTTGTTTTTTTATCAGTTGAAACGATTGCCGTTACAGTCGAGCGGTGGGTCATTCACGCTGAAAAGTTTCAGTAGTTCAGCAAATATTACGATGTTGAATGTTAGCGTACCACGACTTTAACAATTATCGTTGAATGTACTTTTCCAACCGTCGTCCTCTGTATTGAATATTTCAAAACACTCGTTGTCAAGGGAGCGTGATTTCTAACTCTCGCGATACCTGTTTTGAAGCTCTTTTTGACCCATATTAGGGGGTTTGCAAAAGCACTGCGTTTAGATGTAAAGAATAGTTGATTATAGACGTGTAGAACTGCGATGTACTGCAGCAAATAACAAGCACGAGTTACCGAACGTTTAACAGAACACTCGAAAGCGATAGAACGACGTGTTAAAGCAGAAAGCTAAGTTGACGTTAGCAGCCAACTCAGAAAAGACCTGTCCACAAGGATTCCCGTTAGCAACAGCAGCGGGTACCCTAGCAACTGCGAATGCTTTTCAGTCACAGAGGCGTAGCATTCCAACAGCTGTTTTCCTGATTTACGAGGTAAGAACAGCTATTTTTGGTATGTTTTTCTGTGTTGTTTGGCCTCTTATTTGTTTGTTGACTTGAATACTGTCACTAACTAACAACATGATGTTCGTTTCGGACTCAACACAGCAAATTTCCAACATGAGACTGAAAACATCGCTGCTGAAGGAACCCAAACATATCCTTTTGAGGTGTTAAATATGAAGCATTTTATACATATACATTTTATACGTATATTGTTTTTACGTGTGCAGAGGAGGGATAGTGGATATATTGGACAAAGGATGTTGAAGATTGAGCTGCCAGGCAGGAGGAAAAGAGCAAGACCACAGAGAAGCATGGATGTAGTAAAGGGGGAAATGGAGAGGGTTGGTGTTACAGAGGAAGATGCAAGGGATAGGGTGAAATGGAGGCAGATGATCCACTGTGGTGACCCCTAAAGGGAGCAGCCGAAAGAAGAAGAATTGTTTTTACAGCTGTTCTTATGTGTACCACTACTGCTGGCATTCGAACTATAGTAATTTGTTGTTATAATGCAATATTTCTTTCTTATTTTTCTTATTTCATGTTGAAGAATATTCAGTTGAGGCTGAGGGCAGCAATTCATACCTCCCTGTTTATAAGTTTTCATTTTCTTTCCAGGACATTATGAGATAAAAATCATGGGATAGTGGATCACTTATGATTCAAAGACTTTTATTTGTCAATATTTCTATACGTACAGGACATACAGGAGAAGTGAAATGCCGTTTCTCTCTCTCTTAGCGGTGTGCGCAATGTATAAGAAAGAAGGAATAAGGATGAAAAACAACAACAGTGGTCTATGTACAGTAATGCTACCCGTAGTGCAAATAAAGATAAAAGATAAAACCAAGCAATCCCATAGTGCAAATAAAGACAAATGATAAAACCCAGCAATCCTATATACAGAAAAAGTAGAGCCATAATACCAGTAATTGCAAGTTCAGTGTGGTAGTGTAGGTGCAGATGGTGACAGATTGGACTGCCCATGATCAATATTGCAATACAGACAGACAGCAGCAGGTATGACATTTACTGTATGCAAATGGTTGCAGTAAGGTGCAGAGACATACAGTAGCAGATGTATTACTATTGGTGTGCCAAGTCTTTCTATGCAAACAGCTGAGGTAGGTATTGTGTGGGTGAGTGTGTTACGGTCTGGGTATGTGTGTGTGTGTGGGGGGGGGGGGGCAGAGTTCAGCGTCCTGATGGCCTGGTCAACAAAGCTGTTTAGCAGTCGTGTGGAGTGGGCCTGGAGGCTCCAGAACCTTTTCCCCAAGGGCAGAGGGCAGAAGAGGGAGTGTGAGGGGTGGGAGGTGTCACCTGCAATGTTGATGGCTCTGCGGGTGAGGCGGGTGTGGTAGATGTCTGAGAGGGGGGGGGGGCAGAGGGGCACTGATGATGTTGCTGGCTGCTTTCGCTGTGTGTTGTAGTGTCTTCCGGCAGGAGGCAGTGCAACTTCCATACCACACCATGATGCAGCTGGTGAGAATGCTCTCAATGGTACCCCAGTAGAATGAGCACGTGATGGAGGGTGGGACTCCTGCTCTCCTCAGTTTGCGGAGGAAATAGAGGTGAGTTTGAACCTTCTTGGTTAGTGATGTGGTGTTGTTAGACCAGGAGAGGTCCTCAAAGACGTGAATCCCCAGGAACTTGGTACTGCTCACCCTCTCCATGGCTGCTCCATCGATGATCAGAGGGGGATGCTGTGTGTGTGTCCTCTCCTGAAGTCGACCACAATTTCCTTGGTTTTTCCCACGTTCAGGAAGAGATTACTGTCTTTACACCACTGGACTAGCTGGCTCACCTCATTTCTGTAGTTGGCCTCTTCATTGTTGGTGATGAGGCCCGCCACCATTGTATCATCTGCAAACTTGATGATGTGGTTGGTGCTGTAGGCTGGTATGCCGTCATGGGTCAGCAGGGTGAAGAGCAGGGTGCTGTGCACACACCCTTGTGAGGACCCTGTGCTCAGTGTGATGGTCTTGGAGGTGTTGCTGCCAACTTGCACATTCTGTGGCCTACCTGTGAGAAAGTCCAGCACCCAGTTACAGAGAGAGGTTTTGAGTCCCAAGTGTCTGAGTTTTTATATTAGGTGTTAGGGTATGATTGTGTTGATTGCTGAAGTCCAAGAATAGCATTCGCCCATAGGAGTTCTTTGAGTCCAGGTGGGTGAGGGCTGGATGGAGAGCAGCAGTGATGGCATCTTCTGTGGATCTGTTTGACCTGTATGATGGGTCATGGGAGGGAGGGAAGGTGGATTTGATGTTCTGCATGACAAGCCGCTTGAAGCACTTCATTATGATGGAGGTCGGTGCGTCAGGCCGGTAATCATTGTAGCTGGATGGGACAGGTTTCTTTGGAACTGGTATTATGGTAGGAGTTTTGAAACACGTGGGGACAACAGCTTGACTCAGGGAGATGTTGAAGATGTCGGCCAGGACATTCTTGAGCTCCTCTGCACAGTCCTTCAGTAAGCGGCCTGGTATGTTGTCTGGTCCAGCTGCTTTGCGTGGGTTGATCCTGGAGAGGATGTTCTTCACGCTAGCCGGATCCAGACTTATAGCCTGCTTGTCTGGGGGAGGAGTGGTCTTCTGTGCTGATGTGCTGTTTTTGTCATGGTCCGTGTGCTGACTCTGTCGGCACTCAGGCTGTGCGGTAGTTCTCCGTTCTCTCCTCTGGCGCACTTCTAGACTTTCATTATGACAGCGTCTCGGCGGGGTTTCCGGCTGTCAATGGAGCCCCGCTGGATGGCCTGATTCCAATCAGCTGATGATCCTTCATCAGCTGATTAATCAGTTAAGCACTATTTAAGGGAGCAGCTCTGTTTGCTCGGGGCTGCGACCTTGCCTGCTTTCCAGTCTGGCTTCCCTAACCCCGAAGCCAGTTCTTCCCAGCGTTCAGGTTGCGCCCTCGCTGACTATATGTAAGTGCCTTGTCTTTATTTGTGTTTTGCCCCACGAGGCTTGTTATTTTGTCATTGTGCCTTTATTTAATAAACGTACAAACTCACGGCTGCCTGCAGCGTCTCATTGATGGCTCGTGAGAGACATCCATAACAGTTTTGTGCTTCAAAGCAGCCAAAGAGGTCATTTAGGTTGTTAAGCAGTGTGATGTCACTCGCACAGGTCTGAGGTTTAGGTTTGTAGTTGGTGAGGGTCTGTATGCCATGCCAGAGAGAACATGCATCTCTGGTGTTGCTGAAGTGGCCAGATATTTTCTTGCTGTACTGTCGTTTTGCCTCCTTGATGCCACGGGATAGGTTGGCCCTAGCTGTTGTTAGTCCTGCAGTATCACCGGCCCTGATGGCTGCGTCCCGAGCCCTCAGGAGCCTGTGGACCTCTGCTGTCATCCATGGCTTCTGGTTGGCACGGACAGTGACAGTTTTGCAGTGAGTGATCAGGGGATAAAGGCTTGTTTTCTGGAGATCGCAGGAAAATCAGTGCATAATTGTGGCACAACAGTTTGTTTTCTTGAGAAAACAGAATGAATGAATAATGAGTATTTCAGACATTTCACATTTCTTTGAAGTGGAAAACAGCATAACACACAAAACAAATTATAAAATGTGTGAGCAAGTAGGACAAGCCATGCTTATTACAATGGCTGCTAATTAATGATTTCCCCTGCCCCGCTTCCCGGTTATTGTAGGAGGCTAAAATTGCACATATATAATAATACATTATATACTAGGTCACATGGTAATTTACAGCCCTGAACTCCTGAGAGTTTCTTTTTTACAGGTGCTAAGGTGGAATAAGGTGTGATAATGGATCCAGTTGAATGCAGAGTGATCATCAGGTTCCTGTACTTGAGGAGCTGTATGCCATGGGAGACATTCGATGAGATGAAAGAGACTTATGGAGAGGATGAGGAGCTTCTATGACATAGTCAAGCATTGGCATCGACATTTCAGTCGACATTTCATCAGGAGAAACTGCACCCATTTTCGGGCAACCACAGTGCGCCATTGGTGAAGACACAATCTGACAAGTGGAGACCACCATATAATAGGATCACTGTATAAATGTTCACCAACCAACATAAGATATCATGATCATTTTGTGGTCTGTGGGGGAAAAAATCATCTATGACCATTTGCACATGTAGTTGTTTTCACGATGCATTCTCCAGTTGCAGGAACGAGTCATGTCCTCCAAGGTTCTTTTGACCATGTGCCAAGAAAACCATCAAACTAATCATGCACTGACACATGAGTCCATCACTACGATCCAGAGACTACAGCTCTGTCAAAGAAATGGAATCATTATGACTCACACCTCTGAAGAAGCCACATGTCCAACCCTCAGCAGGCAAAGTCATGCTCACAGTCTTTTGAGACCAGCATGGAGTATTGATGATGGATTTCCTGGCAAAGGGTATTACATTTACTAAGACTTACTATGCATTACTGCTGCAGAAATTGCAGAAGGCCATCAAAACCAAGAGGCATCTGACCTCCACCTTTTTCCAGCCATGAATACATTTTTGAAGGGCAAGCACTTCCAAGACGATGAAATGCTGATTTCTCAGATCAAGTCATGGCTTCTAATGTAACCTGTACTTAGTTATTTATGCTGTACATCTACATTATTAATATTCCTTCTTCTTCTTTATTTATACATTTAGGTCTAATCTTACCAAACCTAAAATCTGTCATTTTTAAGTGATTTTTTTTTTTTTTTTTTTTTTTTTTTTTTTTTAAAGGGACTACCCATTGTACTGAATTCTTTAAATTACTATAAATTTGGTGTGATTACTGACCTTGACAGCAGATAACATAAGGAACTTGTGAGTTGTGCTGGGTGGACTACTTCAGATGAGCTGTACACATGCAGTGAAGATCATCAGATCCTGAAGTGGAACCTTGTGACGAGTGAGACCAATTTGGTTGTCAAATTGCCAGAGGACATTTACCCCGTTGATCTGCACTGGTTTCCCAAAACTGTTGGTGGCAAGAAACAGGCACATGCTGAGATCTTTGCCCTTACCAGCACAGATGGCAAGTTTTTACATTCTTTTTTTCAGTCTTTTGTAGTGTTACAGTGAATATTTGCATGTATCTGTTTTTACCCATAATAACAAAAAATTATACAGAAGTTTACACTAACTGAACTGAGAAAAGAGTCTGTTGAAGTTACAGTTTTCTTGGGATGTTCTATGTGAAATCAGTAAAGCTGGGTTCAGACTACACAAATTAAGCCAAATAATGACCAGATTTCTTTGCAGCCAAGCATCATAGAGTGTCTGATATAATTACAGTATAAACATTAGGCATGACAAATAATGCATTAGGGATACTGTGATGCCTCATAGCCATGAGTCTGTAAAACTAGCTCTTCAGAAAAAGGCTGCTGAAGATGGTAGTGACATTTTGCCGGAGGTGACCACTACTGTTTACAAACACAAAGTTAACTAGTTAGCTTGTGGAGAGAAATAACCAGGCCAAAGTTTTCCGAGCAGATGAAACTTTATTCCACTCTCTCTCACATTCACCAGAATCAGACAACTTCCCACCAGGTTGCAGGCACTCTCTTTTATGTCACAGCACTAACACTTCTCTGCTACCTGGGGTACTGCATTAACGTATCACTCCCCACACTCCCCACCTTTAATCTGTCACTTCAGTCTGAGGGAAAACTACTGAGTAACTACTGAGTGGGTCGTGTCCCCCTTCCCCCCCCCAAGAGTCTCAGACTGAGTCTTAACTCTGATGTTGGGCTTCAGCCTCCATCCATAGCTGCTGTAATGGGGGTCTTCAGCTCTGAGGCACTGCTGTGCCGGTGAGGGGTTTCTGGAGGTGTGTCCGTCTGTGGGGGGACAATGGGGAGGGGGGAATCACCTTCAGCATGCTCGTGTGACTGATCTGACGATTCATTTACCTGGGGAGTTCTCTGTGGGGGTCTTGCACGGCAAGGAGCTCGGGCCAACACCACCTACTCGTCTGCTAAAACAAAGGCCGGCTTAAGCCTGTCTATACAGATTGTTTCCCGGCGACCCCCCAAATCTAACACAAAATGTTTGTCCCCGGGTTCCAGCACTCTGAACGGGCCATTGTAAGGCAGGCGCAATGGGGTCCGGTGGGCATCGTGCCTGACAAATACGAATGACACGTCATTCAAGGTTTTTGGCACAAAAGCGCATGGAAAACAGTGGTGGGCCGGGCCGGGTAGTGTCCCTGCCTCTGCACTATGTCTTGAACGCGGGGATGGATCGGTGTTTGGCGCGGGGTTATCCGGCAAAAATTCCCCGGGGAGCCACAGTGGCTGGGGAAAAAAACAGCTCTGCTGGGGAGGCTGCCAACTCCTCCTTCGGTGCGGAACGCAACCCTATTAGAACCCACGGCAACCGGTCCACCCAATTTGCATCTGTAAGTGAAGCTCTGAGCGCTGCTTTAAGTGACCTATGGAAACGCTTGCATAACCCATTGGCCTGTGGGTTGTACGCAGTCGTGCGATGAATTGAGACGCCCAGGCTCTGGGCCATCGTGGACCAGAGGTCAGAAACAAACTGCGGGCCCTGATCGGACGTAATGTCAGAAGGAGTGCCGAAATGTGCCACCCATGTTGTCAAAAAAGCGCGTTCCACATCTGCGGACGCAGTGGAAGCTAGCAGGACTGCTTCGGGCCAGCACGTGGTGCGGTCCACCACTGTCAGGAGGTGCGTGAACCCCTGCGATGGCGGAAGGGGGCCCACGAGGTCCACATGAACGTGGTCAAACCTCTTAGCCGAGATATGGAATGGCTCCAAAGGGGCCTTCGTGTGCCTGTGCACCTTGGCTCGTTGGCACGCTACGCAGGCTGCGGCCCACTCTTTCACCTGTTTGCGCAGGCTCGGCCAGACAAACTTTGCGCCCACCATTTTGACTGACGCGCGCACTCCTGGGTGTGCCAGGGAGTGAACCGACTCAAAAAAGCGGCGGCGCCAAGCGTTTGGAACCACCAGTCGCGGGCGGCCTGTAGAGACGTCACAGACTGGGGGGGGCCCCATGTTGATCTCGGCCAGCTGTCTCTGCTGCCGGACCGACCATGGTTCTGAAACCTTGGCCATCGTGTACGTAAGTGGCTTGTGGTCCACGAATGCAGTGAAGGTGCGCCCTTCCAGCCAGAACTGGAAGTGGCGTATGGCCAGGTGGAGAGCCAGTAACTCTCTGTCGAATGCGCTGTATTTACGCTCATTGTCGCGTAAAGACCTGCTAAAAAAGGCGAGCGGCTGCCAAGAACTGGCGACTCACTGCTCCACGACGGCCCCTATGACCACGTCTGATGCGTCTGTAGTGAGCGCTATCCTAGCCGCTGGGTCCGGGTGCGCCAGTAGTGCAGCGTTCACCAGAGCTGTTTTAACCTCGGAAAATGCCTGCTCTCGCTCAGGAGTCCAGTCGACTCTGTCCGCCGGCTTCCATTTCTTAAGCGCGGCGTACAACAGCTGCATGAGCTGGGCTGCGCGGGGGAGGAAACAATTGTAGAAGTTAACCATCCCCAAAAACTCCTGCAGCACCCTGACTGTCTGAGGCCGGGGAAAATTTGTCACGGCGCACACCTTGTCCGGCAAGGGTATCGCACCCTGCGGTGAGATGCGGTGGCCAAAAAATCAATCCCCGTCACCCCGAACTGGCACTTCGCTGGGTTATTAATCCATGCTCCTCCAACCTCTGGAAAACTGTCCTGAGGTGGGCTACGTGTTCGTCCTTGGACGCGCTGGCCACCAGGATGTTGTCCAGGTAAACAAACACAAATGGCAGATCACACAACACCACATCCATCATGCGTTGGAATGTCTGCACCACGCCTTTTAGCCCAAAAGGCATGTGTAAAAACTCAAACAGACCAAACGGGGTTATTAGTGCCCTTTTAGGTATGTCCTCCGCGCGCATCGGGACCTGGTGGTAACCGCGGACCAGGTCTATCTTGGAAAAAATGTGTGCCCCAGTGAGGTGAACGGAAAAATCCTGAATATGAGGGATGGGGTAGCGGTCGTGCGCTGTGGCGTTGTTTAATCTGCGGAAATCTCCGCAAGGCCGCCATGATCCCTTGGCCTTAGGAACCATATTTAGCGGGGATGCCCATGGGCTGTTTGAGCGCCTGATGATGCCCAACTTTTCCAAGTTGGCAGACTCCTCGCAAGCTATGGCCAGTTTAGCTGCGTCCAGGCGCCGAGGTCGTGCGAAAATGGGCGGCCCCGTGGTGGTAATGAAGCGCTCCACTCCATGTTTAGTGACGCTCGCCGAAAACGTCGGGACCGTGAGTGCTGGGAACTGGTTGAGTAGTGTGTGGAACTTACCCCCTGGGCCTGTGACGTTGGCTAGTGTTGTGGGCCCGGCTCCTCGAGCTGTACAGGGGAGAGAATCAAAAGACATTGCGTTAATCAGGCGTCTGTTAGCAACATCGACTAGTAGTCCGTATGCACACAAAAAAATCAGTGCCTAAAATGGGGAAGCTGCATGCCGCTATGACGAATGTCCATTGGTATGTACGGCCGTGCAAGGATACAGTCAGCGTCCTCTCTCCAAAAGTCTTAATGTCTGAGCCGTTTGCGGCCGTCAGCTCGGGGCCGCTAGTTCCCGCCAGCCGGTCGGCGTAGGACGGCAGGAGGAGGCTCTTTTGGGAACAGGAGTCCATGAGGAACCGTCTCCTTGAGCGTGAGTCTGTCACATAGAGCAGCTTGCTTGCTTCACTGGCAGTCGCAGCTGCTACTGACTGCCGGCCCCGGCGTTTCCCGAAGCTTGAATTGGCATGGTGGCACGCATTGGCGTGCATCCTCTCTAAAATGGCGGTGGTAGAAACAGAACATGTCTCTCTGGTGCTTCTTGGTCCCTGCTGCAGCCACCATCGCTGGCTCCTCGCCTCCACTGGCCGTCTCGCTGGGTTCCGACGCCGCTGCGTTCACTGTGAGGGCTCTGGTAGTGAGGATGGTTCAATTTGCCTGCTGGGCTAGTGCCTGGTAGTTGCGCATGGCCAGCAGTGGCGAATTGGCAAGGACCACTCTGGCTGCTGTCGGGAGGTTCCGCAGGAAAAGGTGGGCAAAGAGAAAATGCCCATCATCTGTGCCCATCAACGCCAACATCTTCTCCATCAATTCGACCGCCGACCCGTCTCCTAACTCGGAGCGCGTCAGGAGCCTCTCCGCTCTCTCACAGTCCGAAAGCGTGTAGCGCCGGGCCAGCGCAGTTTTGAGAGCACCGTATTTGTCGCGGGCTGGGGGCTGTTGGAGCAGGCTCGCCACCTGCTGAGTTGTGCGTGCGTCCAGTGCTGCGACCATGTAGTAATATCTGGTGTCATCTGCCGTTATTACCCGGAGTGCGAACTGGGCCTTGGTGTGAAGGAACCAAGACTTCGGGGATTGTAGCCAAAAGTCTGGGAGTTTGACCGAAACGGCACACGCGTTGCTGGCACTTCCCGTCCGGGTCGTCTCCGGGATGTTCGCCTCGCATTCCATTGTGCGTCAAGGGTCACCAGTGTGGAGAGAAATAACCAGGCCGAACTTCTCCGAGCAGATGAAACTTTATTCCACTCTCTCTCACATTCACCAGAATCAGACAACTTCCCACCAGGTTGCAGGCACTCTCTTTTATATCACAACACTAACACTTCTCTGCTACCTGGGGTGCTGCATTAACATATCACTCCCCACACCCCCCACCTTTGATCTGCCGCTTCAGTCTGAGGGAAAACTACTGAGTAACTACTGAGTTGGTTCCCCACAAGCTAAGATTTAAAGCTACATATAGGCTATTGTTTTTAACGCCAAGTTCTCTTCGGAGAAATGACAGTCTGTTATGCTTTTATTTATTTTGCTGAGTGTGTGAATGATGACTGGAGTGGTGGCCAAGAGGTAGAGCATCCGCCCCACAGCTGGAAGGTTGTGGGTTCGTACCCCAGCCATGTGTTACCAAAGACCATAGAAGAATGGTGTTTGGCAGTGGTTCAGGAGGTAGAGTGTGTCGTCTAATAACCAGAGTGTTGGCAGTTCGAATCCTGCTCTCCCCAGCCATCCTGCCGTTGTGTCCCTGGGCAAGACACTTTACCTACCTTGCCTCCAGTGTCCATGACACTGGACATGAATGCGTATAAATGTTCGGTAGTGGTCGAACAGGCCGTTGGCGTGGATTGGCAGCCACGTTTCCATCAGTCTGCCCAGGGCAGCTGTGGCTACAGCAGTAGCTTACCACTACCATTGTCTGCGGAGTGAATAAAAGCTATCTACTGTAAAGCGTCTTTGAGGGTCTATGAAAAGCGCTCTAAATCTGAGTCATTATTATGATTAAACTCCATGATAAACATGAGTGTCTGAACAGTCTTTTTTCTTCTTTTTCTTTCCTTTTTCCCTGAGCAACAGCAGAAAAGGCCAGTGGCTACACACACATTGGGCTACTGTTTTTTTGCGTCAAAGCCAGAAAAGATGTAGTCTGAACTAGGTTTAAGGGTGATTTCTCATTATACCGGATTAGTGCAGTTGTTCAAGGCTCAAGATGCCTTTATTGCAGCTGTGGCACAGGTATAGTGTGGCCGACGACTGATCAGAGGCTTGATGGTTCAATTCCTGCTCTCTCTGTAGTCTGCATATCAAAGTGTCCTTGAGCAAGACATTGAACCCCCAGTTGGTCCTGGTGGGTCAGGCCAGCGCCTTGCATGATGGCTCTGCCATCATCAGTGTGTGTGTGTGAATGGGTGGATAGCAGGATCTATATACTGGCTTGTGCCCCCCTTGTGGCTGGGTAAACAACCTTCCTTTTCCTTTTCTATTATGTTGAGTACCATTTTTCTATGGTCTTTGGTAACACCTAGCTGGGGTATGAACCCATAACCTTCCAGTTGTGGGGTGGATGCTCTATCACTTGGCCACCACTCCATTCATCATTCACACACTACTTCTTCTTTTGGCTGCTCCCTTTAGGGTTGCCACAGGGGATCATCTGCCTCCATCTCATCCTATCCCTTTCATCTTCCTGTGTAACACCAACCCTCTCCATATCCTCCTTCACAACATCCATGAATCTTCTCTGTGGTCTTCCTCTTTTCCTCCTGCCTGGCAGCTCCATCTTCAACATCTTTTGTCCAATATATCCACAATCCCTCCTCCAGACATCTCAGCCTTGCCTGTCTTACTTTGTCTCCAAACCGCTCAACCTGAGCTATCCCTCTGATATACTCATTTCTAATCCTGTCCCTCCTAGTCAGTCCCAATGAGAATCGTATCATCTTCAACTCTACCAACTCCAGTTCCATTTTGTCTTTTTGTCAGCGCCACCATCTCCAAAGCACACTTCATAGCAGGTCTCACTACCGTCTTGTAAATCTTCCCTTTCACTCTTGCTGCTACTCTTCTGTCACAAATCACCCCTGACACTCGTCTCCACCTACTCCACCCTGCCTGCACTCTCTTCTTCACCTCTCTTGTGCATTTTCCATTGCTTTGGATGGTTGACGCCAGGTATTTAAACTCTACTTTTTTTTTTTTTTTGGTTACTTATTTGTACCCGTAGGTAGATTTGGTTTGCAGTCTGGTGACAAGCCACCGGCTGCTGGTCGCTGCGTACGCGAGCGCCCTAAACCTACATGTTTTTGGTATGCGGCAGGAAACCGGAGAAATCCCGGAGAAAACCCACGCAACACGGGGAGAACATGCAAACTCCACACAGCTCACTGTTGGTCGGGGGCTGGGATCGAACCCACGATCTCATGATCCCCGCGATCCCCCAGCCGAGGGTAAACTGTGCTGCCACAGTGCTAAACCACTGCGCCACCGTGCAGACTTTCACTACCTCTACTCCTTCCATCTTCACGTTACGCCTGCCTCCCTCTCATTCACACTCATATATTCTCTCTTGCTTCTACTGACTTTCATTCCTCTTCTCTCCAGAGCATACCTCCACTTCTTCAGGTTCTCTTCCACCTGCTCCCTACACTCGCTACAGATCACAGTGTCGTCTGCAAACATCATGGTCCACAGAGACTCCTGCCTGACCTCATCTGTCAGCCTGTTCATCACCATGGCAAACAAGAAGGGGCACAGAGCCGATCCCTGATGTAACCCCACCCCCACCTTGAACCTGTCTGTCACTCCTATAGCACACCTCACCACTGTATCGCTGTCCTCATACACGTCCTGCACCACCCTCACATACTTCTCTACCACTCCTGACTTTCTCATACAGTATCACACTTCCTCTCTTTTCACCCTATCATATGCTTTCTCTAGATCCACAAAGACACAGTGCAACTCCTTCTGACCTTCTCTGTACTTACCCACCAACACTCTTAGAGCAAACATTGCATCTGTAGTACTCTTTCTTGGCATGAAACCATACTGCTGCTCACTGATTGTCACCTCTTCTCTTAACCTGGCTTCAACAACTCTTTCCCATATCTTCATTGTGTGGCTGATCAACTTTATGCCTCTGTAGTTACTACAGCTCTGAGCATCACCTCTGTTCTTGAATGTGGTACTAAAACACTTCTTCTCCACTCCTGTGTCATCCTCTCACTCTCCAAGACTGTGTTAAACAATCTGGTTAAAAAGTTCACTGCTATCTCTCCTAAACATCTCCATACCTCCACAGGTACAATATGTCATCTGGACCAACCGCCTTTTCATTCTTCATCCTCTTCAAAGCTGCCCTCACTTCTGCCTTGTTAATCCTCAGGACTTCCTTGTTCACCATTTTTCCTTCATCCATCCTCCTCTCGCTCTCATTTTCTTTATTCATCAGCTCTTCAAAGTTCTCCTTCCACCTTCTCAACACACTCTTCATTTGTTAGTACATTACCATTTCTGTCCTTAATCAACCTGCTGTACATCCTTTCAGCTCGATCTCTCTGTCTAGCCAAATGATACAAGTCCTTTTCTCCTTCCTTAGTGTTTAGCCTCTCATACAACTCACTGTATTCCTTTTCCTTTGCCACCTCTCTCTTTGCCATGCGCTTAGATTCCAAATACTCCTGTCTACTTTCTTCATCTCCCTGACTTTCCCACTTTTTCTTTGCCAACCTCTTCCTTTGAACACTTTCCTGTACCTCCTCATTCCACCATCAAGTCTCCTTGTCTTCCTTCCTCTGTCCACTGGATACACCACATACCTTTCTACCTGTTTCCCTCAATACTTTTGCTGTACTTTCCCAGTCATCTGATAATTCTTCCCTACCACCCAGAACCTGTATCAACTCCTTCCTGAACACTTTGTGACCTTCTTCCTTCTGTAATGTCCCCCACTTAATCTTTGGCCCTGCCTTCACTATCTTCCTCTTCTTGCTTTCCAAAGTCATCCTACAGACTACCATCCGATGCTGTCTAGCTACATTCTCCCCTGCCACCACCTTGCAGTCTCTTATCACTTTTAGATTTCTCCTTCTGCATATGATGTAGTCCACCTGTGTGCACCTTCCTCCACTCTTGTAAGTCACCCAATGTTCCTCTCTCTTCTTGAAGTACTGTATGTGCTCATCACAGCCATTTCCATCCTTTAAACAAAGTCCTCAACCATCTGTCCTTCCACATTTCTGTCCTTAAGACCATACCTACCCAGGACCTCCTCATCACCTCTGTTCCTTTCACCTACATGTCCGTTAAAGTCCGCTCCAATCACCACTCTCTCCCCCCGGGAACACTCTCTACCACTTCATCCAACTTTGTCCAGAATTCCTCTTTCTCTTCTACTTGACATCCAACTTGTGGGGCATACGCACTGACAACATTCAACATCACACCTTTGACTTCTAGCTTCAAACTCATGATTCTGTCTGACTCCCTCTTTACCTCCTGAACACTCTTCACATACTCTCCCTTCAAGATTACTCCCACTCCATTTCTCTTCCTATCTACACCATGGTAGAACAGTTTAAATCCACATCCAATGTTCCTAGCCTTGCTTTCCTTCCATCTGGTTTCTTGAACACACTATATCTATCTTTCTTCTCTCCATCATATCAGCTAACTCTCTGCCTTTACCAGTCATAGTCTGTACATTTAACATCCCTATTCTCACCTCCACACTACTACCTTTCCTTTTCTCTCTCTCCCTCCTAACATGCCTTCCCTCTCTCCTCCTCCTCCTCCTCGATCTTTGACCAACAGTAGCCCAATTTCCACGGACACCCTGTCGGTTAACAGCACCGGTGGCGGCCGTTGTTAACCCGGGCCTTGACCAATCCTGTATGAAAGTCTCATTCATCATGATCCACATGTTTGATATGGCAAAGGTTTCACGTCGGATGCCCTTCCTCTACACAACCCTCCCCATTTACCTGGGCTTGGGACCAGCACTAGGAGTACACTGGCTTGTGCATCCCCTGTGGCTGGGTTAGTCATCATTCACACACTCAGCATAATAAATAAAAGCATAATAAAAGACTGCAATAATGAATAATAAGCTGTACATGATGAAAATATTGCATGGTGGAAACAACAGTAGTTTTTTATGTATTATTTGAGTCAATTTAAAATGTGTATTGTTGTTGGAAAAAACTATGATTGAATCTGGTAATCTAAGTTTTCAGAAATCTGTAGCTCTTCCCAGAGGTAAGCAAGTGAAGAGATGATGACCAGGATGAGTACAGTCTTTGGTTGTGGCAGAAGCTCTGGTGAGGTAGCAAGATCTAGAAATGCTCTCATTGGCAAAATGATAGAATAGACTCATCAACTGTGCATCCAGACCGTACCTTTTCAGGAGTCTCAAGAAATGCAGGCATTGGTGAACCTTTTTCACCACAGCGTTGACTGACCTGGTAAAGTTGTTAAAAAAGTGAATTCCTGAAAGTTTAAAGTCTCATACCCTCTCCGCACATTCATTGCCAGTGTATAGTGGAGGAGGCTCATTGCTGTGCTTCCTGAAGTTGATGACAAGTTCTTTAGTTTTTTGGAGGGTTCAATGTTAGATTAGTTGTTGTGCTCCACCTAACCAGCCTCTGGACCTTGTTTCTATGCAGACTCATCTCCTCCTGACATGAGCCTCACTACTGTCGTATTATCCGCAAACTTTATGATGGTGTTTATGGGATGTGCAGGTATACAGTTGTAGGTGTATAACGAATACAGAGTGTGGCTCATTACAAAGCTCTGTGGTGAGCCTGTGCTGATTGGGTTCTTGAAGGAGAGATAGAGTCTGATTCTGATGGTTTGGGTATGGTTTGTTAAGAATTCCTTAATCCAGTTGCAGGTGTTAGTGGGCAAACCAAAATAAGGCAGTTTGTTGATCAGAAAATTAGGGATGATTGTGCTAAAGGCAGAGAGATATAGTTCACAAATAACATTCTCACATAGCCCTCACTCTGTTCTAGATGGCTAAGTACAGAGTGGAGAGCTATGGTGATGGCATCTAGGGGGGAGGGGGGCTGAAAAATTCATAGTGGTCAAGTTTGACAAAATGTGGTTTATTTTTCAACTACAGGGATCCAAGCGCTGCAACACTGATGGAAGAAGTGTGTGGACCGAAGGCAAGACTATGTTGAAAAATAAACCACATTTGGTTAAATTTGACCACTATGAACTTTTCAGCCCCCGCCCTCATACTGTGGACCTGCCCTGCTTGTATGCGAACTGGTCAAAGGCTGGGGGGAGACTGGACAGGAGATGTTTGAACACATGTCTCAAAGCACTTGATGATAATGGAAATCAGTGCAGCTCTACTATAATCATTCAGACTGTCAATCATTTTTTTAGACACATTTGTTTCCCTTAATCTTGTCCAACTCTGCTTAGTCTTATAGGCTTTTATGTTTCTTTGGTCTTTATTAAATTCAAATACACAGAATATGGATGTACTGTTGTAGCGGCAGTGTATCGCCACACCACTGATGGCAGTGTAGGGTTGCATAAACACACCCACAAAGTGAAACAGTAATTTTCTCTGGCAGATGTTGACATTTTTTCCCCCCACTTCTTGTCTGGTAACAATCATCATATATCAGAATCATTATATCAGTTACTTCAAATGTAAAAAAAATAAATAAATACTGTTAATTAAATAAATGTAGATATTGTGGTTTTATATATAATTATAGAATGTTCTAATTTAGGTAATATTATTTCCTTCCTTGTGTCCTGAGGTCACAAAAACTTATTTGACCATTTCACCTGATTAGGTATTATACAGATTTATGAAACCATGGTCTCTGTATTTTAACTTGCAAGCCAGTCATTTACAGCACACACTGGTGTTTTTGAATGATATAAACACTGCATCAACGCACGCCAAGAGTGGGACTGGTGAACAGTCTACAGCAGGGAAAATAAGTATTGAACACATCGTTTTTCTCATTAAACATATTTCTGATGGAGCCTGAGATTTTCACCAGATATCAGTGACAACCCAAATAATCCATACATACAAAGAAATCAAGGCAACTGTGTTCACAAAACAAGTTATATTTAATAAAGTTGAATGACACAGGGAATAAGTATTGAACACACAAAGAAAAAGGTGCATAAAAACATAAAAAAGCCAAGAAAGAAACCAACTGAAATCCATCAGAATTTAGGAAGCCATCCCATCCCCCATCAGTGCAAATTAATTTCAGTTGGTTAAGCCCTGACTGATGGCCTTTAAAAAGGTCTGTGAATATCAGATTGTCACACCACAAGGAACTCATGATGGGTAGAAGCAAAGAGCGCTCTCTAGACCTTCACAACCTTATTGTTGCAAAACATAATTTATTTATTTAGCAAATGCAAAGTCCTCAAGCCAAGCAGTTGCCTCCTGGTTTGCTGTATGGAGGGTGTGTAATCCTCCTTCCAGTCTTTGGAGCGGGCAAGCTTCTATGATGTGTTCCATTGTTTGCCCCTCTCCACATGCGCACAGTGGGCTAGGGCTACTGCCCCATCTGTGAAGGCTGGCCAAGCAGGGGCCGTGTCCAGTCCTGAAGCGATTGAGTGTAGACCACTGTCTCCTTGGGAGGTTGGTGCCCGGGACCTGTTGGTTGGGGTTTGTCACCAGGTGTTTGTTTGGGACCTCCTTGGTCTCCCATTCCTCTTGCAAAGCTGTCTGGATGGTGAAATCAGCTGGGGGAGGGTTTTTCCAAATCGGCCGTCTGGATGGAAGTCGGGCAGTGGGTGGGGTGTAGATATCTGCATGGATTGGTAAGTGAGGAGAGTCTTTGGCTTTTTGAAGCATCCTTTGAGTTAGTGCTGCTCGCCGGATGTGTGGGGGGGCTATGTTTGACAGTACAGGGAGCCAGGGGAGTGGTGTTGAGCGGATTGTCCCAGTTATGGTTCTCATGGTTGTGTTGAGCTGGGTGTCTGCGTGGTGTGTGTAGGATGACCTGGACCAGACAGGAGCACAATATTCTGCTACAGAGTATGAAAGGGCCAGTGCTGAGGTGCGCAGGGTGGAGGCTGCCGCCCCCCATTTTGCACCAGCGAGCTTGCAGAGCAGGTTGTTTCGTGCCTTCACCTTAGCAGCCGTCCCCTTTAAATGTTCCTTGAAGGATAGGGTCCTGTCAGGGGTCACTCCAAGGTAGGTTGGATTCAAGGCATGCTTAAGCTTGAGTCCGCTCAGGTGGATGTTTAGTTCTCTGGCAGCTTTTACATTGTGGAGATGGAATACACTGGAGATGGTTTTTGCTGGGCTTGGTTTTAGGTGCCAGATTTTGCAGAACTGGTCCAGTTTGGCAAGATCTTCCATGAGCACCCGTTCCAGTGACTCAAAGTCTGGTGCTTGGAGTGCCAAACAGATGTCGTCTGCATAGATGAATTTGCGGGATTTTGTAGTGGGCAGGTTGTTTATGTAGAGGTTGAACAGGGTTGGAGCTAGAACTGAGCCTTGTGGGAGTCCGTTTTTCTGCGTTCTCCATGCGCTTGTGTTTTGACCGAGGTGGACTCTGAACCTTCGGTTGGTCAGCAGGGTTTTTATAATTGCTGTTGCCCAGGCAGGGATCGCCTTTGTAAGTTTCAGGAGGAGGCCTTTGTGCCAGACCGTATCATAGGTGGCTGTAAGATCGAGAAATACAGCCCCTGTCTTCAGTCTGCTCTCGAAGCCATTTTCGATGAAGGTGGTTAGGGCCAGTACTTGTTCTCCTGTGCTGCGGTCCTTGCGGAAACCTGCTTGATCCACACTTAGAATTTCCTCTATTCCTGGGGAAATACGTTGCAGTATTAGGCGCTCCATGATTTTATAAGGAACACTGAGTAGGGAGATTGGGCGGTAGCTTGCTGGTAGCTTGTGGTCTTTGCCAGGTTTTGGTATGGCAATGACCTTTGCTGTCCGCCATTTCTTTGGGATCGAGTTTGTTTGTATGATCCTTGTGTAGAGTTGTGTCAACCAGGTTAGGGCTCGGGGGCCAAGATTTTTCATGAATTCTGGGAAGATGTTGTCGTATCCTGCTGCCTTTCCACATTTCAGGCCCCGTAGGACTTTCTCCAGTTCAGCAGCCTCGAAGGGTTCAGGGTTTGTTTCCTCTACGGGCATTTTTTGGTGTTTTTTTAGCTCAGTTGTAACTGCTCTTCTGGTGTCTTTGTCTTGGGGTGCTTTGGCGATGGTCAGTAGGTGGGATGCAACTTGGTTGGGTGTGACAGATGCTCGGCTTTGGCTAGGGGGCTTCTGTGCAGCTCCTAGGCGACGGATGAGGCTCCAACATTTCCTGCTAGAGTGGATAAAGCTCCGGTCAGCAACTGTCTCCTCCCATTTCTTTCGCCGGGCTGTACTTAGCGATTCAGTGAGATGGTCTGCTATCTCTGGGTCCCCTGATGTTTGATAGGATTGTAGGAGGGCAGCGCTTTCTCCGTCCAGGCATGGGACATAGAGGGGTTGGTAGCCTTGTGGGATTGCAGTGTGAGCAGCCTTGAAGATTGCGCTGCAGAAGCGGTTGTATGCTTCATCTACAGTGATGATATGGAGTGGGATGGTAACAGCACTCCGATCCAGGGTTTCACTGAATTTCTTCCAGTTGGCTTTGCAGAAGTTCCAGCGCATCTTCCTTGGGCTGTTTATGACTGGAAGTTGTAGGCCAATGTGTACAAGCAGGGACCGGTGTTGGCTGTGTGGAAAATCGTCAAGAATGAGGATCTGTGTAGGATATGGCGTCCCATTCAAAGAGCTGACCCAGCACAGGTCAGGAGAATAGTCCTTCTTCCACCTAGCAGAGTGGAAGGTTCCTCTTTGTTTGGGGTTGTGTATCAGAGCGAGATCATTTCTAGATGCCCAGTCTGAAAGTACCTCCCCGTCACTATCCACTGCTGGGTACCCCCAGTCAGGGTGATGGCTGTTAAAGTCCCCCACATAGATGGTGGGGTGGGGTGGGTAAGACCTGCAGATCCCAGTTGGCACTAGGGGGCTTGTACACATTGACAATATGGAAGCCACCAATTGTTATGGTGTCTGAGAAATGTGTTGTTGTCAGGTGGTTTACTTCAACTATGTCAGAACGCACATAGGTGGCACGTCCATGTTTGGCATGTGGAACATAGCACAGGAGGTCAAAGCCATTGATGGTGTAGCGGCCAGCTTCCTCTGTGCCAGTATGAGTCTCTTGGAGGCAGATTACATCAGTCGAGTGTTGGAAGGCGAGGACTTCAATAAGGCTTCGCTTGGCTGCAGATAGGCCTTCAACGTTTAGTTGTAGTATGCGAAGGGCAGGTCCTACCGCAAGGTGCTCTCGGGGCTGTTTGCTTTTGGCTTTGGGACTGTGACTAGGATTCTTCTTTGACTTGGCACTGAGGCGTCGTCTCTTCGAATTTAGTCTGCTGGTAGGATCATTAGCTTCCCTGGGCAAGCCCAGGTACTGGCGGAGGGCGCGACGAGAACGCTGATCCATTGCCCTCCACAAAACATAATGATGGCATTGGTTACAGGTGCATTTCTAAACTGCTGAATGTTCCAGTGAGCACTGTTGGAGCCATCATTTGGAAGTGGAAGGAACATCATTTTACTATAAACTGGCCACGACCAGGAGCTCCTCACAAGATTTCTGACAGAGGAGTTAAAAGAATTATCAGAAGAGTTATCCAAGAGCCAAAGACTATTCATGGAGAGCTCCAGAAAGACCTGGAGTTAGCAGGTACTGCTGTTTCAAAGAAAACAATAAGTAATTCACTCAACCGACATGGGCTCTATGCCCGCTCACCTTGCAAAACTCCATTGCTGAAGAAAAAGCATGCTGAAGGTCATTTAAAGTTTGCTGCACAACATTTGGGCAAGCTAGTAAAATACTGGGAGAATATACTCTGGTCATATGAGACCAAAATCAAACTTTTTGGATGCCACAACACACACCATGTTTGGAGGAGAAATGGGACTGCACATCAGCCCCAAAACACCATACCAACAGTGAAGTTTGGAAGTGGCAGCATCATGGTGTGGGGGTATTTTTCCAGCACATGGTACAGGCAGACTTCATATAATTGAAGGAAAGATTAATGGAAAAATGTACATTGTAAATTGCTGTTTTTAAGGACAGTGCTAGTTGATCAACATTGATATCAGTCAATGTAAACTTGTCAGATTGTAGCCAGTGGCTAATTTGCATCTGTTGTCCATGGGTTACAATTTTTCCTTCCCCCATTCTATTATGCTGAGCACCAAGCTAGAGGGCGGGAAGTACCATTTTTACACACGTGGACAAAATTGTTGGTACCCCTCTGTTAATGAAAGAAAAACCCACAATGGTCACAGAAATAACTTGAATCTGAGAGAAGTGGTAATAAATAAAAAATCTATGAAAATTAACCAATGAAAATCAGACAATGCTTTTGAATTGTGGTTCAACAGAATTATTTTAAAAAACAAACTCATGAAACAGGCTTGGACAAAAATGATGGTACCCTTAACTTAATATTTTGTTGCACAACCTTTTGAGGCAATCACTGCAATCAAACGATTTCTGCAACTGTCAATGAGACTTCTGCACCTCTCAGCAGGTATTTTGGCCCACTCCTCATGAGCAAGCTGCTCCAGTTGTCTGAGGTTTGAAGGGTGCCTTCTCCAGACGGCATGTTTCAGCTCCTTCCACAGATGTCCAATAGGATTTAGATCAGGGCTCATAGAAGGCCACTTTAGAATAGTCCAATGTTTCACTCTTAGCCATTCTTGGGTGTTTTTAGCTGTGTGTTTTGGGTCATTATCCTGTTGCAAGACCCATGACCTGCAACTGAGACCAAGCTGTCTGACACTGGGCAGCACATTTCTCTCTAGAATACCTTGATAGACTTCCGGTCTGGACACCATGGTGATAGCAGCTTAACACTGAAGCTCCCAGACCCAGTCCAGGAAAATATCTTGAAAATCAGATTTAACGGATTTTTGGAAGAGTGAAAATCAAAAGACAAAGTCATCATGCCTAAAGGAAAACAGAAGAAATCGACATTTACCAGGCCAGGACACGCATCGGCCGAAGAATCTGATCCGGAGGATTTCCATTCAGAAGACGAGGAGCTGAATGAAGCTAACAAAAAGGTTAGCTTGAAAATGGTACTTAAAGAACTAAGACGATTTCGCCGAGAGTGTTGGGCCGAATTTCGTGAAATCAAAGAAGAATTAAAAGGGACAAACAGCAGAGTGGACCAGGCCGAAGACCAAATCTTGGAAGCAGAGGAAAGAATAAAAGGGCTTGAAGAACCCGTGCTGGATCTACACAAAAGGCAGTCAAGACTGGAGGCTAAGCTAACCGACCAAGAAGGAAGACTGAGAAGAGACAACATAAGAATTCATGGTCTGAAAGAAGGAGTCGAGGATGGTTTCACCACAATGGCGGCATGCGTGGAATCCTTACTGAAAGAGAAGTTGGATATTCCCCAAACCACCGACTTGAAGATAGAAAGGGCGCACCTATGGGTAACCCCCACAGCCACGGACAAGCAGAGCGCTCAGCTGGAGCAATTAGCAGAACAGTGTGAGGTATTGGACTGTTATCAATAGGTGGAGAGGAATTCCGGCCAATAATCCTGCTATTGATTTGTGTGTTTCTAATGCAAATGTCCTTGCCTTCCTGCCGTTTACTGTGATGTTAATGTGCCATGCATGCATTGTCTGTAGCTGGGTATTTAAGTGAGCTGCAAATCGCTCACTCTCCCTCTCTCTGACTGCTCATCTGACTACACGCATTCCCTGTCTGCTCACGAGAGCCTGAGAGCTCGCTCCAGCATGCTTATACAGTGCTGGAGTGAGTTTCTGTGATGGCGATGAATAAAACCCACTTATAAACCTCAGTTTGCCGTGCCTTATTTCACCATCGCCACACACCGTACATTAGCCCCTAGGCCGGCGGCGGAAGCGCCTCCACGACGACGAACCCGCAGCAGACCCGATCGAAAGAATCAAGGCTCAAACGTGGTCCACACAAAGACCCTCAAAATCCACGGGCCAGCAGCGGGAAACCCAGCGCCAGAGCTACAAGGAAAAACTGGCCGTTTACAGGAGGGAATAACGATTTTTTTAGTCAGTCTGCACATCCAACCCCCCTCCTACAAGGTAACAAGCATTAAAGGAGATGCAGAATCAGCATGTGGTAAAACATTTCATGGAACAGACATAATATTAGAAACAAATACTGTAAGTCTTTAAAAAAAAAAAAAAACAACTTGTTAAAATAGAAATGTGACAATGATCCACATATTCTCCCCACACTAACAAATACTGTATTAGCGTGAACGTTTGCTGTGATGGTGGTGGGAGAGTGCACACAATTTCATAGGGTATAGGCATAAAAAAAAAAAATAATAATTACAAGTTGGGATTGGGATCTGAAATTCACGTTAAAAACATGGGACAACTTACAGTGGTAAGAGAGGGCCCTCAACACGTAACAGAGTTTGTGAAATTTCCCTCAGAGCCTACATTCCATCAAGGCTCTTCCAGGGTCTCTAAAAAGACCTCAGCTCAGGAAGTTCTTTTGTCAGTTTTTTGTTTTAAAGTTTTATACACTATGTTCTTAATGTTTTTTATGTTCTTAATGTTCTTTCAGTTTCTGAGTAGCATAAAAGAGGGCCACCACACTGTTATACTAAATAAGACAACACAATGGAGAAACAGGGTGTAACCAAAATAATCTCATATAATGTAAAAGGGATCCTGAATCCAGTTAAAAGATCCAAGATTCTAGGCAAAATGAAAAAAGACAAAGCAGGAATAATATTTTTACAAGAAACCCACCTAACAGACGTGGAGCACACTAAACTCAATAGACAAGGGTTTAAAATGATCTCTTCATCTTCACATAAGTCAGGGAGGAGGAGGGGAGTAGCAACATTGATCTCAACCAAAATTACATTTGAAAAAAAATCAGAACACAAAGATAAAGAGACTCAGGTCTTTTGGTGTACAAGGCGCGCTGCTGAAGACATTCTATGACAGGGTGGTGGCATCAGCCATCACTTTTGGAGTGGTCTGCTGGGGCAGTGGCATTACTGCAGCCGATAGGAAGAGACTGAACAAACTGATCAAGAAAGCTAGCTCTGTCCTGGGGCAGCGCCTTGATCCGGTGGAGGAGATAGGAGAGAGAAGGACGGTGGCTAAACTGTCATCTCTGCTGGAGTCCGAGTTCCACCCTATGCAGGACATACTGAATGCACTGAGGAGCTCATTTAGCAGCAGACTACATCATCCCAGGTGCACAACCGAGAGGTTTCGCAGGTCCTTCCTACCAAAGGCTGTCAGACTGTACAACCTAAGCAGGGCTGCTCGCAGAGATAGCAAAAAGACGTAACAAACTAATAGTTTTTTGAATGCAAAAGATGCAGTAGACTTACACAATGGTCCCCTCCGGCATACAACTAGGAAAATACCGGTCGCTATGGAGAGTGAGAATATGTATGGGCACATAATCATACCATGTAGGATAACTAAGTTGACGGTTGTGCTGTTTCATCCCATCTAGCAACAATGCTCTGCACTGTGTGTGTTTATATATTTACATATTTATTCCATCTAGCTACAATGCTCTGCACTGTGTGTTTATATATCTACATATTATTCCATCTAGCTACATTGCTCCGCACTGTGTGTTTACATATTCATATATTTATTCCATCCAGCTACAATGCTCTGCACTGTGTGTCTGTGTGTGTGTATATATATATATTTTATAGTAATATGTACATATGTATATTAGCTGCTCTTGCTTGCTTGTTTTTTTTCTCTTGCCTTCTGATTGTTGCTCTGAGTGTTGCTATCCCTGTGCTGTTGCAATCCTGGAATTTCCCCGTTGTGGGACTAATAAAGGCTAATCTTATCTTATCTTATCTTATAAAGAAGGGAAATACAGTTTGGTACTTGGGCGGCTAGAGGGAGAAGATATCACCCTGCTGAATGTATATGCACCTCCAGGGGCTAACTGGAAATTTTATAAAAATGTATTTGACCTAATGATAACTAAAGCCCAAGGTTTAGTGATATGTGGTGGAGACTTCAATCTAAGACTGAATCCATACTGGGATGCATCAGGTAATTCTCCACATCAAAATAACACTCAAAGTAGGAAAACTCGGATGCTACTAAAAGAAATGGGAATCTGTGATGTGTGGAGGGAATTCAACCCCAGTGTAAAAGATTATACATTTTACTCAGCACCACATTCATCATACTCAAGGATTGACTATTTTTTTATGTTTAATAGAGACATTGGAAGAGTAAAAACATGTAAAATAGGACTGATGGATCTCTCTGACCACAGTCCGATCTATATGGACTTAAGTATCCAAAAATACACAAATAATACATTTTCTTGGAGGTTAAATTCAAATGTCCTGAAAGGACCACTGAAAGATGAATTGGAATCAGATATTCTCAGATATTTGGAAGAAAATGATAATGGAGAAGTATCCCCTTTAATACTGTGGGACGCATGCAAAGCGGTAATAAGGGGAAAGATTATTGCAAAACTGGCAATCCAAAAGAAACTGAGACAAGAAAAACTAACCACATTAGAGTCAGAACTTAAGAACCTAGAAAAAGAGCACAAAGACAACACTCATTCTAATGACTCGCTCAAAATTAAGGAAATTAAAAAACAAATAAATGAGATCTACACAATAGAAATCCAGAAGAAACTTACATTCCTGAAACAAAAATACTATGAAGCAGGCAGCAAATCGGCAAAATTACTAGCCTATAAATTGAGGAAACAACAAACGGAGAGAGCAATCTACAAAATCAGAGTCCCAGTATCAAAGGAAATAAAATTTAGAATTCAGGATATTCTTAAAAGCTTCGAGAACTACTATAAGAACTTGTACTCCCTCAAAAATCAAAAAAGCGCATCCAAAGCATTCCTAAACACATTAAACCTTCCCCAACTTACTGAGTCTCAAAATAAAACACTACTGTCAGAAATGCAACCTAAAGAATTAGAAAAAGCAATTATGAAACTTAAAGCTAACAAATCCCCAGGAACAGATGGCTATACAGCAGAGTGGTACAAAACCTTTAAACAGCAAATATCTCCTCTCCCCCTGAAAACATTTAACTATGTCCTCCACACAGGGGAAATCTCCCCCTCCTGGAGAGAAGGGGTCATTGCAGTCATACCTAAACCTGAAAAGGATAAACTAAAATGCTCCAACTACAGACCAATCAGTGTATTAAATCAGGACTATAAGCTTTTTACCACTATCCTTGCCAAAAGTTTAGAAAATATACTGACAGACTTAATTCATTTAGACCAAACAGGTTTTATAAGACAAAGACAGACACAAGACAACATTAGACGCACTTTACACATAATTCATCATATAAAAAAATATAACTTAAATGCAGTCATATTGGGATTAGATGCTGAAAAAGCATTCGATTCGGTCGACTGGTCTTTCCTATATAGAATCTTACCCAGTTTCAGTTTTCATAACAACTTCATTAGAACTATCCAGGCATTATATAAAAAACCAACAGCTAAAATAAGGATTAACGGTGCGGCGGATGATAAAATAAGGCAGCGATGCTGAGGTTTTAAGCAGGTTTTATTAATCATACCGCCGTCACGGGAACTTGGCTCCAGCCCATAGCGTGAGCAGGCTGAAGCCAAATTCCTCAGGCTCTCAGTGAAGAGGGGACACAAAGTCTGTGTCCAGCAGCAGCCGTTGTAGAAGTGAGAATTGAGAGGATGAACATGAAATTCAGACAGCTTATATACTCAGCTACAACAATACATCAAAGCATTCACAGCAGTTGGTATGATCAAAGAGATAACAGAACAGGCATGAGACATTTGCATTTGAGAGACATATTGATCTCAGTCCCTAGGTCACAGTAAGGACAGGATGCATGAACACAATGCATGAAAGGCAACATTAACATCACAGAAGTGAGCCAGACGAAGCGGGGCTGCCTGTAGACATTAATACACATTTCACTGTTCTGTTATCTACTCTAGCCGAGCGCTGTGTTTGACCAGTCTATTTGTGGGGGTTTACACCAAACCACCACAGCTCCCCCCCAGAATAGTGCAGTTTGGGCAGCGAGCAGGGAAAAGCTCTGTGCAGGAGGGGGGTGGGGGATAGTAAAAGCCGGCCGGAGACGATGAAAACGTCCGGGCCGCGCAAAAATTGCTTGTGGGTCCGCGATGTCGAAGGGCTGTCCCGTTGAACGTGCAGAGGTCCACAAGAAGAAAAATTAGTCACTGGCTCCTCCCGCGATTAAGTCCTGCAAGGATTAATAGCGGCCATGAAGAAAAGACGAGGCTGCGTGGCGGCTGTGATGAGAGCAGAGGGACTGGCGTGTTGGCTTTAGGTGCGGGCACAACCTTAAAGCTCTCGGGAACCGCAAACCGCTGAATTTCCCTTGTGTGCCGTGGCTAAGACCATAAAATCCAGTGAGCAAGCTGCGTGCCTCAGGTGAACGAGCAAGCCTGAAGGGCCAGTGTGCAGTAGAAGGAAGGCGGTCAGAAAAGCCGTATTTGTCCCGTGCGTGGTGTGCCGTCCCCGTAACTCCCCGGTGCGTGCGCCGGGGTTCCGTGATGGGTGGGCCAGCTGGAGAGGAGAACCAGGTTCAGGGAGCTTAATCATCCCTGTTCAGTGTGTTGGAGCGGTGAAGGGAAGTAGACGCTCTGTCACTCGCTCGGTCATGGTGCATTCAGGTCCACGTGTGCTCCGTCGGCCATGGGGATCGCCGTCGTGGAGAGGGGGCGAGGTGCATGCGCTCTAGTGTGGAGGAGCTGTGAGCGCGGCCGGTCCAGCGTGGATGTGCCGATCTAGGCGTGCAGATCTCACCATGAAACGTTGCTCAGCTTTCCCGGTCGTGGATGTTCTCCGGGGAGTTTCGCCTGGAAACTCCGCGTTGAGGTCTCCCTGAAGCAGAAGGGAGGGCAGATCAGTCAGGCTGCCGCGTTCATTTGTCGTCGGAGAATCACCGCCGGGTGTTGTGTTCGCTGGCAGCGTGTTCGTTTCAGCGTCGGGTCACCAGTGCGGCGGATGATAAAATAAGGCAGCGATGCTGAGGTTTTAAGCAGGTTTTATTAATCATACCGCCGTCACGGGAACTCGGCTCCAGCCCATAGCGTGAGCAGGCTGAAGCCGAATTCCTCAGGCTCTCAGTGAAGAGGGGACACAAAGTCTGTGTCCAGCAGCAGCCGTTGTAGAAGTGAGAATTGAGAGGATGAACATGAAATTCAGACAGCTTATATACTCAGCTACAACAATACATCAAAGCATTCACAGCAGTTGGTATGATCAAAGAGATAACAGAACAGGCATGAGACATTTGCATTTGAGAGACATATTGATCTCAGTCCCTAGGTCACAGTAAGGACAGGAAGCATGAACACAATGCATGAAAGGCAACATTAACATCACAGAAGTGAGCCAGACGAAGCGGGGCTGCCTGTAGACATTAATACACATTTCACTGTTCTGTTATTTGCTCTAGCCGAGCGCTGTGTTTGACCAGTCTGTTTGTGGGGGTTTACACCAAACCTCCACAAACGGTAATTTATCATCATCTTTTGAGCTGGAAAGAGGATGTCGTCAGGGCTGCCCCTTGTCTCCACTGCTCTTTGCAATCTTCATAGAACCTCTGAGCCAATGGATAAGACAGAATCAAAAAATTCAAGGTGTTACACTTGGTCAGAAGGAACATAAAATAGCACTCTTTGCTGATGACATTTTAATATACCTGGGGCAGCCGGACACCTCTTTTCCAGAACTAATCTCAGTTTTTTCAGAGTATGGAGATTTATCGGGGTACGAACTAAACATGCATAAAACCCAAGTTTTAACATTCAACTATGACCCAAATCAATATTTACTAAGCAAACTTAAAACTAACTGGGAGATGGAATCTATGAAATATCTGGGGGTCAATATCCCGAAACAACTCAACAAAATTATAACACTAAACTATGATCCACTGGTGGCAAAAATAAAATCTGATCTAGCAAGATGGAATATGATACCATTCTTGGGTACTGCACAAAGAATTGAAGCAGTCAAAATGAATATACTTCCACGTCTTCTGTACCTATTCCAAACAATACCGGTAGAACCTCCCAAAAAAACATGGCAAGAACTGGACAGAAGGATCTCAAGATTCATATGGCAGGGCAAGAGACCTAGAATCAGATATAGAACCCTAGAGCTAAACAAAGACAAAAGTGGGCTCGCCCTGCCAAATATCAGGGACTATTTTAAAGCCGCACAAATTAAAACTTTAGTAGAGATATGTAACCCAGTCTACACTGCACAATGGAAGGAGATGGAATGCCAAATAACAAGTGACATCCCCCTACAGGCGATAATAGGGAACAATGCCTTACCTAAACTTTTGAATAACACTAACCCGTGGATAGAGACCCCGCTAAAAATTTGGTTTAAGATAGTCAGAGAGAATCAAACTAAAGAGCCCTATCGATTTCTGCAATGGATTGCCTATGATCAAGACTTTACTCCTAATAAAACAGACACAAGATTTACAAAGTGGAAAGAGAACGGACTGATAAAATATTACGATTTTTTTAAAGGGCAAATTTTAAGAAGTTTTGAAGATTTGAAAAAAACAAGGTCTAATAAATCAAGACCTTTGCAGGTTCTTTCAGCTTAGACACCACATAAACAGTATACTTAAAAAGGAGGATTTGGAAAGGGCCCAGTCAGGTGTTCTGAAGGTCTTCTTAATGGCATATAAAGGGATCCCAGGGATCAGATACATCTCTAAAATATACCAAGGTCTTCAAGACTTAAAAGGAGACAACACATCATATATAAAAGAGAGATGGGGAAAAAGAGGGGAATTTCACTTTACAACTGGAAATATGGGAAAAGCTAAATAAACAGCAATGGAAAAGTACCTCATCCCTGCAGTGGAGAGAATTTGGATGGAAAAATTTGGTAAGATTTTTCAGAACACCTGCACAAAACAAATTTACTCATAAGGGGTTGAATTGTTGGCACTTGTGTGGTGAAGAGACTGCAAATCATTTTCATGTGTTTTGGTCATGCCCAGTTATCCACCAATATTGGACTAATGTACAGACAATATTGGGGAAAATATTCAAAATAACAGTCCCCTTTTCTTTTGTAACTTTGTATTTGGGTTTACTACCGGACTCACTGGAAAGACGAGGAGAAAAATACTTATTCACTGTTTTAATATTGGCAAGTAAAAAAGCCCTAACTAAAAAATGGATGTTGAAGGACTGTCCTACACCTGAAGATTGGATTAACGTGATCCAAGACATTTACTCGATGGAAAAGTTGACATTCGCACTGAGACAGGACATGGATGGGTTCTTGAACTTTTGGCAACCCTGGAACGCATATGTGTCTTCCATTAGATCTAATCTTTGACAAATACCATTTCAATAGTGGCACCGCTCTTTGTTCCAACGCTACTCAGATGCGCTTTTATTTTTATTTATTTATTTTTATTTTATTTTTTTGTTTGTTTTTTGCTCTTTTGTTTTGTTTGTTTTTTTTGTTCTTTCTTTAATTTCACGTTTTCTTTTGCTTAAAAAAAGGGGTGTTGTAATAATTATTCTTACAATGTTGTCAAATAACAAAAAAAGGGAACATGTGATGAAAATGTAAACAGTGCAGTGCTGTAATGACGTGTATACCCTTTACAAAAACTTAAATAAAAAAAAAGAATACTTTGATAGTCTTGAGATTTCATTGTACCCTGCACAGATTTAAGACACCCTGTGCCAGATGCAGCAAAGCAGCCCCAGAACATAACAGAACCTCCTCCATTTTTTCACAGTAGGGACAGTGTTCTTTTCTTGGTATGCTTCAGTTTTGGTATGCTTCATTTTTGCGTCTGTGAACATAGAGCTGATGTGCCTTGCCAAAAAGTTCCAGTTTTGTCTCGTCTGTCCATAGGACATTCTCCCAGAACCTTTGTGGCTTGTCAACATGCAGTTTGGCAGATTCCAGTCTGGCTTCTTTATGATTTGTTTTCAACAGTGGTGTCCTCCTTGGTCGTCTCCCATGAAGTCCACTTTGGCTCAAACAACGACGGATGGTGCGATCTGACACTGATGTAGCTTGACCTTGGAGTTCACCATGAATGTGTTTAGAGGTTGTTCTGGGCTCTTTTGTTACCGTTCGTATTATCCGTCTCTTCCGTTTTTCATCAAGTTTCCTCCTGCGGCCACGTCCAGGGAGGTTGGCTACAGTCCCGTGGATCTTAAATTTCTGAATAATATGTGCAACTGTAGTCACAGGAACATCAAGCTGCTTGGAGATGGTCTTATAGCCTTTACCTTTAACTTGCTTGTCTATAATTTTCTTTCTAATCTCCTGAGACAACTCTCTCCTTTGCTTCCTCTGGTCCATGTTTAGTGTGGTACACACCATGTCACCAAACAGCACAGTGACTACTTGTCACCCTTTAAATAGGCCGACTGACTGATTACAAGTTTGTAGACACCTGTGATGTTAATTAGAGGACACATCTTGGTTGAACATGTCCCTATGGTCACATTATTTTCAATCTTTTCTAGGGGTACCATCATTTTTGTCCAGGCCCGTTTCATGAGTTTGTTTTTTAAAATAATTCTGTTGACCCACAATTCAAAAGCATTGTCTGATTTTCACTGGCTAATTTTCATAGAATTTTTATTTATTACCACTTTTGTCAGATTCAAGTCATTTGTGTGACCATTGTGGGTTTTCTTTCATTAACAGAGGGGTATGAACAATTTTGTCCATGTGTGTAAGTGATACAAGATCAGACAAATAAGTAGTCTGACAAACAAACAAGGGATCTGAAACAGTCACTAATATTAGATGTCCCGTTCATTTTCAATAATTAGGTATTCTGTAATTAATATTCACACAATCAAATAAATCTTAGTGCCCTTTACTCCCTTTTATATTTGTCAAAGTCTAACATGTGTGATTGCCTACATATAGCCTGCCACAATTCAAAAGCATTGTCTGATTTTCATAGAATTTTTATTTATTACCACTTTTGTCAGATTCAAGTTATTTGTATGACCATTGTGGGTTTTTCTTTCATTAACAGAGGGGTACCAACAATTTTGTCCACGTGTGTGTATGGTCTCTGGTATGACCCATGACCTCCCCCTGCTGAGGGGCGGGTGATCTACCACTAGGCCACCACTCCGGGACATCCTTTATAAGAACCTGTTGCCATTTCCATTTGCCAAGATGCTGAAGATGAAACGAGGGTGGATATTTCACCGAGACAATGATCCCAAACACACAGGCAAAGAAATTCTCAACTGGCTCCAGAGAAGGAAAATAAAGCTACTAGAATGGCCCAGTCAGTCACCTGACGTGAATCCAATTGAAAATCTTTGGAATGAACTGAAGATCAAAGTTCATAGAAGACACCCATGGAACCTTCAAGATTTGAAGACAGTTGGTGTGGAAGAATCGGCTAAAATCACTGCTGAGCAATGTCTGCACCTAGTTTCTCCATACAGGAGGCATCTGGAAGCTGTTATTATCAACAAAGGCTTTTCTACTAAATCCTAAATGAATTTCACCAAGTGTGTTCAGTACTTATTCCCTAAGTCATTCCACTTTACTAATGGATGATGGATGATTAATGATGAAAATCTCAGGTCAATGGATCCTTCAGAAATATGTTTAATGAGAAAAATGTTGATGTGTTCAATATTTATTTTCCCCACTATACGTATTTTTGTCTTTTCAGGGAAGTTCCATCTGACCTCCAAGATGGGACGCATTGAGAAGAGCATTGAAGCACACAAAGGAGCTGTTCTGGCTGCAAGATGGAACTATGATGGGACTGCTCTTATCACAGGTAACCATGACAGGGACACATTATCTTGATTACTTAACAGGTACTTGTCTGTTTAATGAGAATTCACCCATTTGTGACCTTTCTTTTTAATGTTTAGCTGGAGAAGATGGGCAGATTAAGATCTGGTCAAAAAGTGGAATGCTCCGCTCAACCCTGGCCAGCCAAGGTAGGAGACAAAACTCCTGCTTTATTTTTACATCCAAAGAGATTGTATAAAACTGTCCATATTCATGTTATCACTTAGCCAATTATGTGTAGTGTATAGTATTTAGCACCTGCCTTGTCTCCACTACCGGAACCCATATATTTCTAATAATTCGACAGATTCAGTGATAAAGGAAGGCTTGTGCATCTTTTTAACTTAACATATAGAACTGCATTTTTAAAATACTGGTGAAAATGCACACACCAAAGTTTCCACATCAACCACTGATTTTAACTGATTTTCACTAGAAATCATAATCAGCTCTAATTAATACTAGATTTATGCTGCCATCCTAAGATGACTCAAATCAGATTTTTTACAGTAATGTGACACATTAGATTTTTTTAGGACTATGTGAACCTGCAAATCTGATCAGATTTTTCAGATCACATCTCACCCACTTTCATATGTGGTACTAAATTGGATATACATGGTCATGTGACTTCATTGAGGATAGCTAGATAGATAGATAGATGTACTTTATTGATCCCAAACTGAGAAATTACAGTGTAACAGCAGCATGACAGTAGACGACCCAAAACGACAGAAACACACACAACATAATAGACACAGGGCTTACCCGTGGAAAGTAAAACTGCCTAAACAACTTATATACAGTACATCATAGATGAATAGATGCTGACCCGTATAGATACATGAATTGTACCCACTGTACAATGCAGGACTATCAGGTGCAGGGTGAAATGTGAGGCACCATTTAGACTGCACATAGAATGGTGAAATTCATGTGAGTTCTTACCTCTGAGCATTGGTAGGATGCTAATGTTGTCACTTAGCTCTGTTGTTAGCACCTGTGTTAACAGTTGCTGCTAAGCAGCTTTCTGTGCCTCCATCTGGCTCCCTTCATTCTTAGGGTTCCCATTACATACGGGCACTAACTGCTGACCAGTGTTTGTCTGGCAGTCCTCCAGAGCAAAATACCAAACATGTACTGTATTTAGTAAAAATGGATTTTTTTTTGCAATCAGGGGAAAGTCACTTGTTGTTATGAATGTGAACTGTCATGACAGGCAAATTTAATTTCAAATCAGAAGTGAACAATATATCTCATAATGTGAACTTAGCCTAAGTAATAACTGCTACAAATTTGTGAATTGAATAACTTTTTGTGTTCATGAACAATTTGTATTAGGTCAGCTGTTATTTCTTAAGCAAACTGATGTATGTTTCAGGAAGCTTTCACATCTAGGTTCTTTGGTTCAGACTTTGACTTTTCAGTGCGATCCCGACTAAAAAGAAGGATGTGAAACCTTTCTGGACCACGGTCTGGACCAAACAGCTGAAAATTGATCTGGCAAAAAGAACTGGTCTCATTCTGGATCAAAATAAATTTGGTCCAGTTCATTTCTCGAGGGAAATCAATTTTAGGAATGGTTCAAACTTTAAGACCAAACAATGGAAGTTATGGTTGTTAAAAAGATGAAAACTGAGCCTTAGTTGCACATGGGGAGAGGAGGAGAGCCCTATGAGAGGAAGATTAAGGTTGTGTTTCCACAGAGAGCCTTATACTCAAAGAAAGCAATCTAGACCTGTTTTTCATGGGGCTTCACAGAACCTCTTAAAAAAGATCTCCGTCCTGTATCCTAGCAACCACTTGACCTTTCACTCACAGCTCACCTTTGGCATTTCACACATTTTGCACTGAAACACTCTACTAACTTTTTTTAGAGTGCCAGTGAAGGTCCCAGAAAAACAGGTCCAGAGCATTTTTATTCAGTCCATGGACACGGACCCTTATGGTTGCAAGAATTTCATTGGTTCTGCTGCTAAGAGCAGCATGGCAGCATGGCTGGACTTGATTGGTCTACTGGATTTCAGATCCCATGTGTGGCAGTGTGCAAGTAATATTTCTCCAGTATTTTTAAAATAAACCAGGGAAAAGTGTTTTTAAGAGCATTTGAGGCAAGAAATAAGAGGTGCTGTTAATTAATCTGTTATTAATTGACATTAATGTTCAGCACGGCATCACTGCAGCCGATGCATTCCTTATCTAGGCCTAAATTTGCATAATTATGCAAATGAAAGGTATCGGCCACTCAGCACTGCAGCCAAAGGCCTTGCTGTGCGTTTAACGTAGACAATGATTAGGAATCAATGAAGCAACGGATCTATTGGACATATAAGCCACATTTCCACTATATAGTTCTGCGCTACTCTTTTCTTTTCTTTTTTACTTGTTTCTCCCGCGGCTGCGCCTCCATCACAACCGCGGAAAGCCGAGAATTGCTGGGGTGGGCGGGATCAAGGTGGCGCTACACTGCTGATGTATAAAGGACGCGACTGACTCCTCAACAACACAGAAAAAAATAGCGGATTACGAGCGGAGGATTTCCACGGTTTTTAACACAATGAATGTCTTTAACGAGACAAGAGAATTTTACAGGAGAAGACGACGTGGATTGAGACAACACACGTTGGAGCAGGAGAGGAGAATAGCTGTTGCCCAGGAGGAATCTGAAGCAGCTGCATATGAAGCAGAGATCATTCAGAGATCATTTCATTTGTTCAGTGTTCATGTGCATACATATGTCAAACGTGTTTTTTAAATAAAATGTTGTGCACTTTCAAACTACGTCGCCTCTGTTGTTCAAAACGGTTAAATGTTAACAGACGGTTAATTAAATGCTGAAACACCGGGGTAATTTAAAATTATGCAGAAGCTTAATCCTAAACCCCTTTAACTTACCAAATAATTTATAATATTATAAAAAAAAGCCAATCCAAATCTAGACCCATTTTGTATATTGTGTAATAATGATACACTGATGATAAACTGACTTCCCAAAAAAAGCAGCAGCTATACAACGCACTTTTGGTTTGATGGAATTGCCAATTGACCTTGGAATTATATGTGGAAACTTGTTATACTTCCAGTTAACTTTAACTTACCAAATAATTAAAAATATTATAAAAAAGCCAATCCAAATCTAGGCCCATTTTTTGTATTGTGTATCATTTGAGTATCATTGTACATCTATTGTTATTTATAAGGGTTATCTGTTCAGTGGTGGCTAATTACACACTAAAACAACGTAGAAAATGACTGCAAAGAAAATGCTGCAGCTAGCCAAGTCACTTTTGATTTGATGGAATTGCCAATTGACCTTGGAATTATATGTGGAAACTTGTTATACTTCCAGTTAACTTTAACTTACCAAATAATTGATATTATAAAAAAAGCCAATCCAAATCTAGGCCCATTGTGTATCATTTTTCCAATCTATTGTTATTTATAAGGGTTATCTGTTCAGTGGTGGCTAATTACACACTAAAACAACGCAGAAATGACAAAAAAAAAATATGCTGCAGCTAGACAACTCACTTTTGGTTTGATGGAATTGCCAATGAACCTAGAAATTTTATGATGAAACTTTTTTTAATCCTACTAAATACACTGACATTGTCACACTGCCCAACACCAAATTATAATTTTCTTTTTCAAACCAAAGATCACTATGGATCTATTGAATCACAATAGCATAGGTTTATCATATACATGTCAACGTTTACAACATCGAAAATGTTATATTTGGGTTTACATGTATGGGTATTTTCGCTTTATATTATACTAGACTGCTTATAATTTATTGGAATTCTCAGAATTTGGAATGCCGATATAACATTCAATTCACATGTACTTACCTTTTACCCAATTCGACTTTCACCTTTATCAGTGTCTACTGCTGAATGTAAATTACACCTGTGCAACTGCTTACAATTTTACTTAAAAACTGTACCCAATGTAGAGCAATGGATACAGCAGTGGTAATATTTATTAAATTTAACAATAACAATAACATTACCATTAAAAATCTTGACACCTTTATGGCTGAACAGCAGGATTAGGGTCATATGAGGCAATGGAATGTGTATGTAATTATTCGCCTTTATCATCCAGTGTTATAATATACAAACCACACTTTTATCCAAAAGACTAACATTTTATTACATTACAAATATTCCCAAAACATGTTGACAAATGGGGAGCTTTCAGTACTTCGACCAGACTGCCAAAATGGTTTCGGAAGGCTCCGTGGAAGGAAGCCGTCTCTGTCAGCTCATCCCTTCTTAATGCGGCTAACTGCAGGTGTCTTTCGCGCTGTTCGAGCATCCTTTCATGGATCCACATCTCCTCAGCATGATTCTGGGCCATCAGTGATGCAAGGTCTGCAATGTTTTTTTTTTCCACAATATCTTTATTGAACCTTTTTTTTTTTTTTTTAACAAACATGATACAAGCAATCAAACACTAACACTAAAGTACTACAAAAAAAAAAAAATGCACTAAAAACACCAACAACCACCAACAAAATCAAGTCTTCAACAATGCTCCTCTGTTTAGTCTAGACAATCCAATACATAAGTATACATATTATGTTCACCAGTTTGGAATTTACAAGGTCCACACACATCATTCACCTTCTTCTTCAAGAGTTATGTTTAAATTTTTTACATAATCAATAAAAGGTCTCCATATATTCTCAAACACAATTTCCTTTGATTTCAGTATATATGTTATTCTTTCTAATGGAAGGTTTGTTAACATCTGTCTTAACCACTGAGTCACATCTGGTCTATGAGTCTTTTTCCATAATAGTGCAATACATTTTTTGGCATTAAGCAAACTGAGGTCTATGAATGTTCTTTCACTTTTATTAAAATTATGCTTTTCTGGGTACAGACCCAACAAAAACAGTTTAGGATTCAGTATGATTTGTTTTGAGATTATTTTTTCAATTGTTACCCTCACCTCTTCCCAAAACATTCTTATTAATCTACATTCCCATAAACAATGAAATAGGGTTCCTTTACTTTCCATGCATTTTGTGCATGTATCTGGTATATTTTTGTTATATCTATTTAACTCCTCCGGTGTAACATACATCCGCATTAACCATTTGAAATGTATCAATTTAAGGCGTGCATTTATTGATTTGGTTTGAGCTTCTGTACAAGCCAATTCCCATTGTTCCTCTGAAATTTCAATTTGCAGATCTTCTTTCCAGTAGTTTAATCTTTTCAGTGAATTTTCACTTGAAGATAGTGTCAATGAGTTATAAAACTCTGAAATAATACCCTTTCTTTTACTATCTTTCATCATCATTTTTTCCAAGGATGAATAAATAGGTCGAGTGAGAGCTTTATTTTGATTTGATCGAATAAAGTTTCTAAGTTGAAGATATTTAAAAAAATGTGTTCTATTGAGATTAAATTTGATCCTCAGCTCTTCAAAAGACATTATGTTATCTGCACATGGCAAATATAAATCCTGAATCTTTTGTATCCCTTTTAAATTCCATACTTTAAATACAGCGCCCACTCTCCCTGGTTTAAAATATTGATTACCCCATATTGGACTAAATTGTGACAATAACTGTGGTTCTTTTAAATAGTTTTTAGCTTCACACCATATTTTGATCATATGCTTTACAAATGGATTTTTAACTTGTTTTTGTAATTTTTTTGCCGAATCTGAGTATATGAATATGGGAAGAGGTAAAGGTAAATTGTATGATTCCATTTCAGTCCAGTGAGGAAGATCATTTGATGAAAAATAATATGTCATAGACCTCAGTTGTGCCGACCAATAATACAACATAAAATTTGGACATTTCAGACCTCCACGATCAAATGGTAAATATAATAAAGACAAACGTAATCTAGCCCTCCTGTTGTTCCATATAAATTCCACTAACTTTTTTTTTATTCTTGAGAATAGATCTAAAGGTGGTGATAAGGGAATGTATTGAAATAAATAAAGTATTTTAGGTAAAATATTACTTTTAAGTATATTGATTCTCCCGATCATCGACATTGGTAGTGACATCCATCTCTGAGTTAACTCATTGATATCTGACATTAAGGCTTCATAGTTGACGCTGGCGACTGATTCTAGCTTAGGCATAATTTGGATTCCTAAATATTTAAACTGATTTACAACATTGAATTGATTTACCTCAGGGGCTGGGTAATTTCTCTGGGTCTCATTTAGCATTAATATTGAAGATTTAGTTTTATTTATTTTATATCCTGATATTTCCCCAAAATTCTTTATTAAATTCAACAAGGTTGGAATTGATTTTTTTAGATTCGACATAAACAAAATTATATCATCGGCGTACAGGGAGATTTTATGTTCTGTTGGTCCAACTTTAATTCCATATATTTGTGAATGTAAACGTATCCCTATCGCTAAAGGTTCAATTGCCATAGTAAACAGTAAAGGTGAAAGTGGACAGCCTTGTCGACATCCTCTATTGATTTTTATTGGTTTTGAAATATTGTTATTTGTTAGGATTTCTGCTGTAGCATTATTGTATATTATTTGAACCCATTTTATGAAATTATTTCCAAGTCCAAACCTTTGTAGGACTTCAAAAAGAAAGGGCCATTCAACTCTATCAAAGGCCTTTTCGGCGTCCAATGATAGGAGAGCTGTATCCGGCGCTTCTTTATTAAAATAAATAATATTAAATAGTCTTCTTACATTATGGAAGCCTTGTCTACCCTTTATAAAGCCATTCTGATCTCGATTAATAATATTTGGTAAAATTTCTTGTATTCGTCTTGCTAAAATTTTACAGATTATCTTAAGGTCGGCGTTTAATAGGCTTATTGGTCTCATATTTTCACATTTATTAGAGGGCTTACCTGGTTTTGGCAGCAGTATAATTAAGGCATTATTTATGTATGATGGTAAATTATTATTTTGAAATGCTTCTAAAACCATTTCCAAAAAAGGTTTTATTAATTTATTCTTAAATTTTTTATAAAGGTCAACTGGAAGACCATCTGGTCCTGCACTTTTTCCTGATTTCATATTATCAATGGCTAGCCCAACTTCTTCTTGACTAATTTTAGACTCCAATATCTCCCTGTTTTCATTTGGAATACACGGTATAGATAGTTCGTTCAAAAACCCATTTAGTTTTGTTAAATCAGGTTCATTTTTGGTATCATATAATTTTTCATAGTAATCTCTAAAGGCTCTATTAATTTCTAAAGGATCTATAACTACCTGTCCATTACTTATAATACTGGTAATTGGTGTTTTAATTTCCAATTGTTTAATCTGCCATGCTAATAATTTTCCTGATTTTTCACCTTGTTCATAAAAAGATTGTTTCAATCTTAGAAGACTCGAGGCAGCTCTATTCGCTGATTTTTTGTCGTATTCAGCTCTCAAAATCAGTAATTCATTCTCCAACCTTGGGTCACTTCCTGCATACACTTTTTCCTGAAGACTTTTTATTTTATGTTCCAATTTAGCTCTCTCCTCTCGAGTCTTCTTAGATTTTGATCCTGTATAACTAATAATATGTCCCCTAATAAAAGCTTTGAAAGCCTCCCACTTTACACATGCTGATGTTTGTGTAGTATTGATGTCAAAGAACTCGTCTATCTGTTTTTCTATATACTTGACAAATTCCTCATCCTGAAGCCATTTATGCTGAAATTGCCATCTACCTGATTCCTTTGTCAATTTTTTATCTACATATATTAGACAACAGGGTGCATGATCAGAGATCACGATGTTATCATAAAAGCAGTTTTGAATCTTGGACCTTAATTCTGTGGAAATCAAAAAATAATCAATACGTGAGAATGTCTTGTAGGTACTGGAATAACAAGAATAGGCTTTAACTTGTGGTTTCATTTCTCTCCATATATCTAACAATCTCAATTCTTTCATAAAATGATTAATAGTCATCCTACATCCAATGTGCATACAATCCAGTCCTGTTGATCTATCCACACCTGGATTCAATGTACAATTAAAATCCCCTGCTATTATATGTTGCCCTGTAAGTGATGATAAGATGAGAAATAAATTAGCAAAGAACTTCTGATCATCTATATTGGGACCATATAAGTTCACAAGATTTATATTTTCTAATAGCAAAGAACCTTGAATGATTACATATCTTCCAAATTTGTCTCCAATTACATTTTTCACTTGAAAAGGAACTGATTTATGTATGAGAGTCATAACTCCCCTGGCTCGGGATGAAAATGAAGAGGTGAATACACTTCCCTGCCATCTACTCCTAATTCTTTTAACATCCTCCTCTATCAGATGAGTTTCTTGTAAAAACACAATTCTTGAACCCATGTCCTTTATTTTATTCATAACTTGTTTAAGTTTTTTTAAATTTTGTAGACCTCTGCAATTCCATGAAGTTAAATTAAGATTAACACTTTGGTCCATGATCAATAGAGAGTTTGGGATTACCTTGCAGTGTAAACATGCTCATACAGAGAAGCAAAAACATGAGTGGTTGAACATTCATCCTACAAACTACACACAAACAAATTTCCCCTTCCCACACTTGTGGCAAACCCCCCAAAATCAAAAGAAAAATTCTGTCTCCCGATATAGCCATCGACCGTTCCACACCCACGGGGAACAGCCTAAGCCACTCCTTCTTCATCCTCCCAATCACCCTAACTCTACTGCTTTTAATGACGTAACATTAACTCTCCTCTGTAGTTTTCCAACTTAACTCCAAAATTTTTAACAACTTTGTACATCATAGTTTTGTTTTTTTTTTGTTTTGTTTTTGTTTTGTTTTTTTAATATATAATACAATCTATATTTTGTAAACTTACTATTTACTTCAAGTCAGTCAGATGCCTGTGCAAATGCTTAATTATTCTACCTTATATTTTGTTCATGCTTAGCTCCCACCAGTCTCTTCTTCTTCTTTGATCTTCTTGATGAACTCCTGCGCCTCCTCTGGGGTCTTGAAGATGTGGGTTCTGCCCTCATACGTGGTCAGCAGTCTCGCAGGATAGATTACGCCATGACGAATCCCAAGGTTGCGCAGCTCCTTACGTATGGGATCAAACTGCTTCCTCAATTGCTGGATTCCTGTGGCCAAATCTGGGTAGAACCGCACCTGCTGGTCCTGGTGTTTAATCTCTCCTTTTTTAGCTCGTGCAGCGTTGAAGATCTTCATCCTGTCTCTGTTGCTAAGAAACTTCATAATTAAGGTCCTTGGCGGTCCCTTATCTCTCCGTGGGCCAATACGATGTGCTTTTTCCAGAATCACTGCTGATTGCAACTCCTCGCTGCCCAGCACCTCCGGAATCCACTTTTCCAGAAAGGAGCATACGTCCCGACCTTCTGATTCCTCTGGAAGACCCACCAGCCTCAAATTATTCTGTCTCGACCGAGATTCCAAATCCAAAATATTATCTTCCAGAGATTTATTTTTTTTTTCCAAAGTGCGCACCTTTAATTGAAGACGGGTGACGTCATCTTCAGCACTAGCGAGACGGAGCTCCATCTGCGCCGTTCGTTCTACACAGTCACCCAATTCCTTTCTTATTCCTTCCAACGCTGTCATAATCCCATCAAATCTAGAGGAAAAGTCCGCTCTCATTGAACTCATGGCAGCCATCAGCGCATCTGCGCCATTCCCCGCAAATATCGCATTGCCGCCAGCCTCCTCCGCCATATATGGAGTTTTGTTTGCTGCGTCACAGACCTGAAAGTCCGTTAATTTGGACTGTTTCGGCGGCTCGCTTTTTCCTTTTCCTGGTTTTCCAGCCTTAGGCTTCGCCGACATATCCTCGCCCAAATGCTGGGATACGTTCTGTCCCAAATGAGAGAGTTATTTGCCGATTTTTTTTTTTCCAGGAGCAGAGCAGAGCGAGACACGTCCGTCCTACGTGGCAGCCATAACCGGAAGAGGTCTGCAATGTTGCTGCTTTTCAGCTTGCCTATATGAAAGACAGAAGTCATTGTATTTAGATAACACCGGATCAAAACATGTCAGAAAAAATATTATGGAATTAAACTGTTGAAAGCCTGTGGTAGGATGCTTCGTTGCTGTATTTAAGCTCAACTGTCATGTTGTTGCCCCTCAGTAGAGTGGACTATAAGAAACTTCTGTGGTGATGTGGTTAGGCCCCCCTTCATTTCAAAAAGGATTAATTGTAAAAAGTATTTTGATTTAATGGGTTATTTTTAAAAGAATTTCTTTGTACTGTGGCCTCATAAATCAGAATGGGTTAATAGTGTTAGCTGACTTGAAGAATTTCAATCAAGCATTTTGATTTGAAGTCTGTACATGTGCTCCTTTTTTTTGTGAAAATACAACAGTATTTCACCACCAACACACCTATAACACTGGGCCACTGTGGCTATGAACACCCCTGAATCTAGTATTTTTATAAACGTAGAAAGACATTTTAAATTCCTTGTTATGCGTCTATAGAAAACAATCACATATAAAAACAACCGGGTGGTAATTTTCAGTTTGTTGTGCCTTACCAGCACTTGACCGGGAGATGCTGGGGCAGTCCAGTGAGGCGGACCCAAGGGATTTGAAAACTGTGTATAGAAGGAAAAAAACACACAATAACGCTCACAAACAAAGTGCAACATGTACCGCAAACACAAAACTTTTTAACCAGAATACAATAAGCTTACGTCAGCGTTTTGTTCACGTGAATACTGAAATAAAAGCGCGATTCAGCACCTTGATGCGAGGTAGCAGCAAGGTACAGAGGTAGCTAGCTATTAGCGGGCTAGCCATCACCACAATTGCCCACAATCAAACAACTTTCTTTATTGCTAAAATAAAGTGTGCTTTTGACCGAAAGGCAAGAAGACAGACAATAACAAAACAACACTCACCGTCACCGTTTTCCAATTCCGTGGCCGTGTCGAGTCCAAATTCTCTGCCAATAATAGCAGGCCGGACACTTCCTGGTATATTTTTTCATTGCAAGTTGCCCCACCAACTCGCTCTGGATGTAGTCATCGGCTACGAGGGACAGAAAAGTCCGCACCTCATCGTTTGTTCATGGAATAAACTTGCGCGTGGACATCGTTATATGAGAATGTGGCGATGTTAAAATAAGGCACGGCGACTGGAGTTTTAATGAAGTTTATTGACCCAAATCATCGCCATCACGGAGCTCACCCCAGCTGCTGTATAAGCATGCCTTTCCAGCAGACTAAATTCGAAGAGACGACGCCTCTGTGCCAAGTCAAAGAAGAATCCTAGTCACAGTCCTAAAGCCGAAAGCAAACAGCCCCAAGAGCACTTTGTGGTAGGATCTGCCCTTCGCATATTACAACTAAACGTTGAAGGCCTATCTGCAGCCAAGCGAAGCCTTATTGAAGTCCTTGCCTTCCAACATTCAATTGATGTAATCTGCCTCCAAGAGACTCATATTGGCACAGAGGAAGCTGGCCGCTTCACCATCAAAGGCTTTGACCTCCTGTGCTATGTTCTACATGCTAAACATGGACGTGCCACCTATGTGCGTTCTGACATAGTTGAAGCAAATCACCTGATAACAACACATTTCTCAGACACCATAATCATTGGTGGCTTCCATATTGTCAATGTGTACAAGCCCCCTAATGCCAACTGGGATCTGCAGGTCTTACCCACCCTACCCCACCCTGCCATCTATGTGGGGGACTTTAACAGCCATCACCCTGACTGGGGGTACCCAGCAGTGGACAGTGATGGGGAGGCACTTTCAGACTGGGCATCCAGAAATGACCTCGCTTTGATATACGACCCCAAACAAAGAGGAACCTTCCACTCTGCTAGGTGGAAGAAGGACTATTCTCCTGACCTGTGTTGGGTCAGCTCTTTGAATGGGGAGCCATATCCTACACAGATCCTCATTCTTGATGATTTTCCACACAGCCAACACCGGCCCCTGCTTGTACACATTGGCCTACAACTTCCAGTCATATACAGCCCAAGGAAGATGCGCTGGAACTTCCGCAAAGCCAACTGGAAGAAATTCAGTGAAACTCTGGACCGGAGCGTTGTTACCATCCCACTCCACACCATCACTGTAGATGAAGCATACAACCGCTTCTGCAGTGCAATCTTCAAGGCTGCCCATACTGCAATCCCACGAGGCTACCGACCCCTCTATGTCCCATGTTTGGACGGAGAAAGTGCTGCCCTCCTACAATCCTATCAAACATCAGGGGACCCAGAGATAGCAGACCATCTCATTGAATCGCTAAATACAGCCCGGCGAAAGAAATGGGAGGAGACAGTTGCTGACCGGAGCTTTACCCACTCTAGCAGGAAATGTTGGAGCCTCATCCGTCGCCTAGGAGCTGCACAGAAGCCCCCTAGCCAAAGCCGAGCATCCGTCACACCCAACCAAGTTGCATCCCACCTACTGACTATCGCCAAAGCACCCCAAGACAAAGACACCAGAAGAGCAGTTACAACTGAGCTAAAAAAACACCAAAAAATGCCTGTAGAGGAAACGAACCCTGAACCCTTCGAGGCTGCTGAACTGGAGAAAGTCCTACAGGGCCTGAAATGTGGAAAGGCAGCAGGGTACGATAACATCTTCCCAGAATTCATGAAAAATCTTGGCCCCCGAGCCCTAACCTGGTTGACACAATTCTACACAAGGATCACACAAACGAACTCGATCCCAAAGAAATGGCGGGCAGCAAAGGTCATTGCCTGCAGGTGGTGAGCCCACTGGAGGGTGGACCCATGTAACTCCTTTGGGCTGATCCTGGCCAGGTCCCATGGGTGGAAACCCGGCCACCAGACGCTAGCCATCGAGCCCCTCCCCCAGGCCTGGCTCCAGGGTGGGGCCCCGGTAACCCCATACTGGGCGGGGTACACTGAATCCTTGTTCTAGTATTTATCATGAGAGTCTGTTGGATCGTTCTTAGTCTGGCCCTTCACCCAGGACCAGTTTGTCTTGGGTGACCCTATCAGAGGCAAATTGCCCCGGACAACATAGCTCCTGGGATCACTGGGGAACACAAACCCCCCACCACGATAAGGTGACGATCCATGAGGGGGTGCTGACCATCATTTGTGCCTATGCACCAAATGATGTTTCAGAGTACCCACCCTTTTTGGAGTCTCTGACTGGGGTGCTGGAGGGTGCTCCTCTTGGAGACTCCGTTGTCCTACAGGGGGACTTCAATGCGCACGTGGGCAACGACAGTGAAACCTGGAAGGGGGTGATTGGGAGGAACGGCCTGCCCGATCTGAACCCGAGTGGTGTTCAGTTATTGGACTTTTGTGCTAACCACAGTTTGACCATAACGAACACCATGTTCAAGCATAAGGGTGTCCATATGTGCATCCGGCACCAGGACACCCTAGGTCGCAGGTCGATGATCGATTTTGTTATCGTGTCATCAGACCTTCGACCGTATGTCTTGGACACTTGGGTAAAGAGAGGTGCAGAGCTGTCAACTGATCGCCACTTGGTGGCGAGTTAGATCCGATGGCAGGGGAGGATGCCATTCAGACCTGGTAGACCCAAACATATAGTGAGGGTGTGCTGGGAATGTCTGTCTGAGGCCCCTGTCCGGGAGGTCTTCAACTCCCACCTCCGGAAGAACTTCAACCACATTCCAAGGGAGTCTGGAGACATGGAGTCTGAATGGGCCATGTTCTCCACCTCTGTTGTTGAAGTGGCAGCCCGCTGCGGCCGCAAGGTCGTCAGGGCATCTCGTGGTGGCAACCCCCGAACCAAGTGGTGGACACCAGTGGTGAGGGGGGCCATTAAGCTGAAGAAGGAGTCCTATCAGGCTTGGTTGGCTTGTGGGACTCCTGAAGCAGCTGAGGTGTACTGGCAGGGCAAATGGAGTGCAGCTCGGGTGGTTGCTGAAGCAAAAACTCAGGTATGGGAGGAGTTCGGTGAGGCCATGGAACAAGACTTTCGGTCGGCCTCGAAGAGATTCTGGCAAACTGTCCGGCGGCTCAGGAGGGGGAAGCAGCTCCCTGTCCACACTGTGTATGGTGCAGATGGGGCGCTGTTGACTTCGACTGGGGATATCGTCAGGTGGTGGAAGGAATACTTTGAGGATCTCCTCAATCCCACTGATACGCCTTCCACAGAGGAAGCAGGGCTTGTAGACAAGGGGGACGACTCGCCTATCACAGGGGCTGAGGTTGCCAAAGTGGTTAAAAATCTCTTTTGTGGCCGGGCCCCATGGGTGGACAAGATTCGCCCTGAGTACCTCAAGGCCCTGGATGTTGTAGGGTTGTCATGGTTGACACGCCTGTGCAACATTGTGTGGAGGTTGGGGGCAGTGCCTTTGGCATGGCAAACCGGGGTGGTGGTTCCTCTCTTCAAAAAAGGGGACCGGAGGGTGTGCTCCAACTTTAGAGGGATAACACTCCTCAGCCTCCCTGGGAAGGTTTATGCCAAGGTACTGGAGAGGAGAGTCCAGCCATTGGTCGAACCTCGGATTCAGGAGGAGCAATGTGGTTTGCGTCTTGGCCGTGGCACATGGGACCAGCTCTTTACCCTCTCAAGAATTCTCGAGGGTTCGTGGGAGTTTGCCCAACCAGTTGACATGTGTTTTGTGGACTTGGAGAAGGCATTCGACCGTGTCCCTCGTGTTTTTTTGTGGGGGATGCTTCGGGAGTATGGGGTATCGGGCTTGTTACGAGCTATTCGGTCTCTGTACGACCGTTGTGAGAGTTTGGTTTGTATTGCCAACACTCGATCGGACTCATTCCCAGTGAGAGTTGGACTCCGCCAGGGCTGCCCTTTGTCACCGATCCTGTTCATAAATTTTATGGACAGGATTTCTAGGCACAGCCAGGTTACAGAGGGTGTCATGCTTGGTGACCACAGGATCTCATCTCTGTTGTTTGCAGATGATGTTGTCCTGTTGGCTTCATCCAGCAATGACCTACAGTTCTTGCTGGGACGGTTTGCTGCTGAGTGTGAAGCGGCTGGGATGAGAATCGGCACCTCCCAAGTCCAAGTCCATGGTCCTCAGCCAGAAAAAGGTGGATTGTCCTCTCTGGGTTGGGGACAGGCTCCTGCCCCAAGTGGAGGAGTTTAAGTATCTTGGGGTCTTATTCATGAGTGAGGTGAGAATGGAGCGAGAGATTGACAGACGGATCAGAGCAGCATCTGCAGTGATGCGGACGTTGTACCGGTCTGTTGTGGTGAAGAGGGAGCTGAGTTCTCAGGCAAAGCTGTCGATTTACCAGTCAATCTACGTTCCTACGCTCACCAATGGTCACGAGCTTTGGGTAATGACCGAAAGAACAGGATCGCGGATACAAGTGGCTGAAATGAGCTTTCTCCGTAGGATTGCTGGACTCATCCTCAGAGATAGGTTGAGGAGCTCAGTCATCCGGGAGAGGCTCAGAGTAGAACCGCTGCTCCTCCACATTCAAAGGAGCCAGTTGAAGTGGTATGGACATCTGATCAGGATGCCTCCTGGACGCCTCCCACTTGAGGTGTTTCGGGCACTTCCCAATGGGAGGAGACCCAGGGCAGACCCAGGACTCGCTGGAGAGACTATGCCTCCCAGCTGGTCTGGGAACGCCTTGGTATCCTCTCTGAAGAGCTGGAGCAAGTGGCTGGGGAGAGGGAAGTCTGGGCTTCTCTGCTTGAACTGCTGCCTCCGTGACCCGGACCTCCGGAAAAGCGGTAGAAGATGGATGGATGGATAGTGTATCTTGCACATTGGGGAATGGGAATTGTTCAGTCATCATTATAATTATTTTAGTTTATATCACGGTTCAGTGATGGAGTTCAGTGTAATATTAAATTTCTTCTGTGTATCGTCAATAAACCCATACAGTACGATAACAGGACATGTTTACAAATGTTTGAGACCCATTGTAGTGCATCAGTTTATATTTTAGCGATATTTTGTTATTAAAATATTTTTTAAAACTTTAATGCTAAGATTGAGGAGGTGCTTATATCGTCACGCTGGGGCGATAATGAGGCCAAATAATGATCTGAACCTTGAGGGTGTGACTGGCAAAGACTAACAATGTGGGCGCCGTGGCTCTATTGTCAGCGGTTTGTTTTTTATTGACGCAAGAAGATTATTATTATTATTACGCCTAAATGATTGCATTTTGGACCTTCTAAATGTTAACCAAAATTTAGCTTTTTTCGCACACACCTCAGACTACTTCCGCCCTCCCAAGAGAGCAGACGCTTTTTTCTTCTCTCCTGCTGATTTTTTCCTCCCCTCCTGCTACTGGATCCCAGCTTGCTGTTGTCTGTCTGCGTTTAACTGCGACCGCCGAAAAGAAATTATGGAGTTAATAAGCTGGGCTTTGAACACAATTGACACTATTTTTTCAACAAGGAAAAGTGCTCCGGGGGAAGCTGTCTGCCCCGCTGGAACGGCTCCAGTGGGCTATCTATGTGACACAGGTAATTGGAAAATGCTGTGTCTCTCTAATCTTTCTATCCAAGATATTGAAGATTTGTTTATCTTCGTAATCTTGGTGATTGGGATAATTCTGATTGGGACGGGAATTGTCTTGGTTTACCGCAAATTGCTGAAGATGGATTCAACCTATCAAAATGCTGGCCAGGCGAGGTGCATCCAACAAATTGAGAAACTGGAGAAGACCCTGATAGCGACTACTGGAGAACTGTCTCGTAAGGTGGATTACATCATGGGTTCGCTCAGGTCTTTCCACGACGAATTCAAAGCTGCGCAATGAAGGATTAATGTACTGAATCTACAGAAGAAATACAAGTCTTCTCTGTGATCAGTCCTATTTGGCATTATTATTCCCCATGAAAATTCCTCCTGGCTGTCTGCAGATTGTGTTTTTTTCAAAATCATGAGCACAAGGCCTTGGACAGCCAGCTGCAGCGCCAGATAAGACTGGGCGCCAGACAGACAAAACATCTTCTGCCAAGGGTCCTTGGGTCTCTCTTATTATCATCAACACTGCTCAACACCGCACACACATTGATTCATGAACTGATTAAAGATATACTGTACACTGCTCTCTTGTGTCTTGTGAATTCTGAGTTGTTGCTCTGTGCTATTGAGAGATTTTTTTTTTCATTGTAATCATAATCTGCTTAAAAATAAGCTGTATTTTGATAACGAAGTTTTTTTTTTCTCCTCCCCCCTTGTGTCGTTCCCTCCCTTCCCCTCCCTTTCTTATCTATCTCTGTTTGATGAGGCGCCTATTATGGCTGCCGTGTCGTTGTGTCGCGCGCATGCGCACCAATGTCAAGTCAAGTTCCTCGTGTGTTTTTTACATGCTTGGCAATAAAGTTTATTCTGATTCTGATTCTGATTCTGATTCTGACCCGGTGAAAAATTTTATAAACTGGAAAAAATATGTGCCCCATGCTGAAAAGTTTCTGACATATCCAATGTATGGTTGATACGTCCCACATTCGTGGAGCAAAGGCTGTAGGGCCTTCCCCCCATGTTTTGTTTTTTTTTTTTTTAACCTTTGCAGTCTGTACCATCAGCTGTCCATGCTGTTCTGATAGTTATGCCAAAATGTCAGAACACTAGAGGATGTGGATCCAATCAGCTGATTGCTCGAACCACAGAGCTCAGCTGTTTTCCATGATAAATCAGCCTCAGGGCAAAAGCACACTCCATGCGTTAAACAAGAAAGTTGCATAGTGCTGCTTTAAGGGAGTACTATGCACCTTTCTTGTTCCTAGTAGAAACCCTGAAAAGACTACAACTGGCAAAGTTTTGTGGCGGAAGGCTCAAGAGCCAATCACAGGCTGCTTTGTTGGTGGCTAAAATTGTGCCCTATGATTGTCTAATGGGACTCAGGCTGTAAAATGTGCCAGTTGTCTTTTCAGTTCTCCTACTAGGAACAGGAATGTTGCATTGTACTGCTTGCAGACAATACAGGCCTACTTAGCCTGTGTTGAAAGTGACATTCACTTGGTCAAAGGTTGATGTACCATGAAAAGGATTTGGAAACATTAAAGCAACACTATGTAAGATTTTTTTGTCAGCCTTTGACTGGGTGAATGTCACTCCCCCCATAGCTCGGAGTGGGCCCACATTCCTTAATACAGCTCTGTTCTTGGTACTAACACTGAAAAGACTACAGCTATGGTGACTATGACCTCAGTCCCAACAGCTAATCACTGGGCGCAACTTGAGCCACCAGCAACTAAACGCCCAGTGATTGGCTATTCAGACTTGGGCGATAGTCGCCATAGTTGTAGTCTTTTCAGTGTTCCTACCTGGAATAGAGAATGGCCACTGACGTCACCGCCGCAATGAATTGTGTGATAGAGCCTCCATTTTGGGAGAGTAGGTGCAGCACCTGCAGCATATAAAAGAACAGATGGAGGAGTAGCTATTGAAGTGTTTTGGGTTTTTTTGACTGTTGTGTTCTTCCTAAAATTAGAAAGGATTCAGTATTGTTCTGTAGCAGCTCCCATGACCAGCGCACAAAAAAGAAATTAACCAATAGAATGTCATTCTACCGTTTCTGTGCTTGGAAGCAAAGAGAGGGAGAACAGATGAGTGAGCTAACAAGGAGATGTCAAATGACCTGGGTGTCTGCAGTAAGCTGCAAAAAAAAAAATCATCTTGACAACATCTCAGAGTCAACAAGAGTGTGCTTTCTACATCAGGTAGGTACTCCTTTCAAATCACGTTATAATAAATACACATGCTTTGGATAGCTAATGATTAGCTAGCTGATTGTAACTGTCTGTGTTGCATGTACAGGTGTGATTATTACATCAGTGCTCCCTGTGCATTAGACCCTTTGTGTTAAGACTTTTACAGCTGATCAGCTCACAACTACCTTAGCTGGTGCTTTATGTTCTACACCAGCACACTCCACTGCACTTTATCATGGGGATCACTTAGCAAAAATGGAGGCTCCACTTTATGGCAATATATGTATTATTTAACATGATGTTCTCATGTACAGAATTAAATATTGTTTGATATAAATTATTACATTAAGTTTAAGTTATCACAGGATTGTCTTCATGTATTTATATTTTAAATGTAACATTTAAGTGATTACATGTTAAAAGCATTAATCATAAAATTTTTTGACTCTTTTTGTGTTTGGAAGCAAACCAGCATATGAAATGTAGACCACACACCCAGATTGACTGTCAGTGGGGGCATCACAGACACACCACACCTTCAGTCCAGGACACTGACATGTGCCCTACCATCCATCCATCCATCTTCTACTGTTTTTCTGGAGGTCCAGGTTGCAGATGCAGCAGCTCAAGCAGAGAAGCCCAGACTTCCCTCTCCCCGACCAACTGCTCCAGCCCTTCAGAGAGGATACTAAGGTGTTCCCAGACCAGCTGGGAGACATAGTCTCTCCAGCTCATCTGATATAAAGGACAGTATGGGCTTTATGTGGGCTTGATGTCATTATTGTTCCTTTTGCCTAAATGAGATCTCAAGATATGTTAAATAAATTTTTGCATAACATGTAAGGTGTCTTCTCTTCATTTTTCTTAGAATATTTGTGTATCTCAAGTTACATTGTGGAAAATAAATTTTTTAAACAGAGTTAATTTTATATTTTTAATATTCACCATCAAGTTATTTGAAACCTTTTTAGGTTTACATTTTAATAAGAAATTAGTTCATTGGATTAAATTATGAATTGTGATATTTAAGCTAAGACGTATTAGTACATTTATTAAGATTAAAGGAATGTACACAGGTGAAAAGGTAATTCATTTTTATATAAGAATCAAAATATCAAACCCAACATGAAAATATGCATTTCTTATGTTTAAAAACAATGCAGAGTGAACAGGTAGTGTGTAGTAAATTATGAATGTGTGCTTTTATGAATTCACAAGAATATAACGGAGTTTAATAAATGCACAGTGATAGGTTTTTAACAGAAATAAAAATTCATATATGCAAAAAGATGTAACTATGAATCCAGTGCAGTGTGCACACTCAGCATGTCCATCAGATGTCAGGGTGACCCACGGCTTTAAGGAGTTCATAACGTTGATGTTGCAGGACCTAGAAAAATGGGAGACAATTTAGGATATTAATTATGCTCAAGTAAGTATAAAAAGGTTTCTAAAATAATTACGAGTTAAAAAAAATGGTCAGCCCTAGACAGTTTTTTGCAAAAATCTGGACAGTGCATATTCTTAAGTTGAATTTTTTTTACACATTCTCTGTAAGACATGAAGGTATATATTCTCTAGCAAAATGATCAGAATTTAAATCAATTACTTAAGTAAATACACAACTGTGAAAGTGCAAAGATCCAGGCACCCCACATCCTTAATTAATTACACATACTAATTAAACAACCAAAATATGCTATTTTTCAATGAGTGGCAACATTTTTGAATAAGACCACAGCATATTATAGTGATTTTTTTTTAAAATGTGTTTCATTTATTAAGTATGTTGGTGCCAGATTTTTTCCAATGCTATAATTGTGTATTTATTAATTTATCAGGTTTTTTAATTTATGAAACAAAAATGAATATATAGTATCTGAGATTATGTTTACATATTATCAATTTCAAATAATCAAAATATTTTATCAAATGTGCTATTCAACAAGCGCTGGCCATTTTTTGCATAAAGCGGTATATCCAGATAAATATAAAGAGATACAGATAAGTTTTAACCAGGTTAGTATAATAACTATACCCAGGCTAAAAAAGAGTGCTAGATCAAAATATAAGCTGGTGTCCCGTTTAGATTGCCAATGAATCTCAGAAAATTTTCAGTCTAAAAAAAAAATGGGCTTAGCCAAAATTAGGAATGTTTTTTTTTTTAATGCAGTGCTATTACTACAGCTACATTTGCTAACATCAGAATCAGAATCAGAATCAGCTTTATTGGCCAAGTATGCACAACACATACAAGGAATTTGACTTTGGCTAAAAACTTGCTCTCATTGTTCAGGTGGAGGATTTAAATAAGGATTCAATGACAACAGAGTATGTACAGTAAATTATAGTCTGTCCACGTTTCTATAAAAGGATGCAAATATATACAGGAATATATGCAGTTATTTACTCAGACTATCCACACTTTGCAGAAATATATGAAAAAATATACAGTCACACAGTATTTCAATGTGAACTCAGATTCAGTGATATAATGTGAATGAAGTAAAAAGCAGTGTGAGAGTTATGTGCAATGTAATAACGGATGAAAAGTCATGAGTACAGCAACAGGTAGGACTAGGTGAATGTTAGGAGTTCATCAGAGTGATGGCTTGAGGAAAGAAACTGTTCCTGTGACGGGTGGTTTTGACCTTCAGTGATCTGTAACGACGACCAGAAGATAGAAGTTCAAACAGTTTGTGGCTGGGGTGTGATGGGTCAGCACAGATGTTTCCCGCCCGTTTCCTGGTTATGGACCGATATAAGTTCTCAATGGAGGGTAGGTCAGTACCAATGATCCTCTCCGCAGACTTAATGATCCGCTGCAGTCTGGTCTTGTCCTGTTTAGTGGCAGATCCAAACCAGACAGTGATGGAAAAGCAGAGGACAGATTGGATGATGGCGGTGTAGAAGACAACCAGCAGCTCCTGAGGCAAATCAAACTTCTTGAGCTGACGCAGAAAAAACAACCTCTGCTGGGCCTTTTTCTGGACAGTGTCTATATGGGAGGACCACTTCAGGTTCCGGGAGATTGTGGTACCCAGAAACTTGAAGGAGTCCACAGTGGACACTGTGCTGTTGAGGATGGTGAGTGGGGGGAATGAAGGGGGGTGTCGCCTGAAATCCACAGTCATCTCGGCTGGGTTAAGTTCAAGATGGTTCTGGCTGCACCAGAGGATCAGCTGCTCCACCTCCCGCCTGTATGCAGACTCATCATCATCCCGGATCAAACCGATGACTGTGGTGTCGTCCGCAAACTTCAGGAGCTTCACCGAAGGGTCCTCTGAGGTGCAGTCATTGGAGTAGACATCTGTTATGGGATAAAAACATCTGTTATGGGATAAAAACACAAAGACAAATAATTCATAATACTTACCTTCTGGCATGTTTACTGCACCATTGAAACACAGACATACTACAGTGTTACTCCCCCAACATGGCGGCCACAGCAGGAAGTGACATCAGAGTGCCATTCTCTATAAGAAAGTTACAGAGCTGCTTTCAGGTGAAAGTCTCACATGGTCTTGCTTTAATCATGACACCTCTTTATCCGGGCCCCCTCTTAACACCTCACAAACACCGACCCTCTGTCAAATTGTCTCACATCTTATTCTATAGATTAATTTAACAATTTTTAATCAGTACTGTGCTTGTATTTTTGATAATGTACCTACAATAATGCGTACCAGTGCAAGTAAGTATCTTTCACAAAAACTGTATCCTTTATAGACTCCAGAGGGGGTGCTGCTTTTGGTAGTGGATATAAATATCCTCCCAATAAATATTTCCATATAAAAAATGTTTATTTCAGTAACACGCACATAATCAGGATTACATTCATTGGCACAACACTGGGACATTCTCTGAACAATTTGTAAGATTTCCACATTTAAATGTGTAGCTTCAGTTTTGTGTAAACAAGTGTGTGGTGTGTATGTTTAGTCTTTTCAGAAGTGATTGTTTTATAGACAGAATGCATCACTCAGTTGCATTCTCTTGTCTTGTTTTTTTTTTTTAAGTTAAAATCACGATCAAGTTATTAAAAGCCATGAAAGACCCATAATGATACACTCCTGTATCTGGCATCAACATTTTACAGACTACTTGCATAGTCACTGAGTTATCCAGAAGTTTTTTTTTAATTATTGAATAAAGTGTTTTTGTCTCTTGTGGGTCAGAAAAGTAAAGGGTGGTTGTATAAAAATGGACCTCTTAAGGAAATTGATTGCACACTGTAGACTGAATGATGGCTGCTGAAAAGAAATTTAGTGTTTTATTTTTTTTATGGTTCTGAAAAGAGCTGCAGGGTGGCGTGCTTCTCTAGTTCTAGCTGCTCTGTTCTGCAAAACACCTGTATTAAGTAGCATTTCCCCCGTTACATATACACAGATGACTGCCGGTTCCTGAGGATACAATAGAGCAGATAGACACAAATGACTGTAGCAGTCTGTTCTTCTCTGGTACTTTGACCCATTTTATGAGAACGCTCTAGGAAGAGGTTGGAACGAGGCAAGGGTGAGGAAAGAAGAACTTCTCTCAGCTCCACTCATCGCCTTCATCAGATTTAGATCATGTGACTAGTTGGCATTTGTGAGAAACCACATGCACCTGGAGTGGGGTTAAATGTCAGACCCCCCCCCCCCCCCTTCACACACTTAGCCACAACTCACACACACACACTTCCCCCCACACATGTGCACGTAAGTACACAGACTTGTGCTTATTTTGTAGAAGTTAGGCTGATTTTCTCAGCTGGTTTTCCTGTAAGCGAAGTGTTGTTACATGGGCTGAGTGAGGTGAGATCTCTAAGGGAATAGGATACCCTCAGAGAAGGAGCATTAAGTCTGCTCTATCCTGTAACTATTGTTCACACTAACCCATAGTTTATTTGAGTTATAGAGGGGACCATTCATTCACCTTTTTTTGCTCTTCTCTCCTACTTTTAGTATAGAACAATGATTTTTGGTGTCTCTGTATTTCTGTGTCTTCTAGGGCTTCCTGTATATTCTGTGGCCTGGGACCCTGACTCGGACAGAGTCCTCTACACATCAGGAAGACAGCTGATCATTAAGCCTCTGCAACCCAGCGCTAAAGTCATCCAGGTAGATTTTTTTTTCTCAGACAGAAAATAAAATGTCACAAGAACAATCACACCCACATTTTTTTTTTTTGCACAGATTTTTCTTTGCTGGTTTTCTTGTCATTTAAACGCTGTTATGTAGCTCAGAGAGTAAAATCAACCCCCTCTCCCCAATGTCAAAACCAGTGAACATTACTATAATGGTGTGTCAAATCTGAGTGTCATAAAACTGGAGAATCATGTAACAAGACTAGTTTTCATGAAATATTTAAATGTGTAAGACTATCCAGTTCCTATGTCATGTGCTGCCCCCACAGAAACAGATATACATGTAATAGAAACTTTTCTGTTTATTAATTCTGACATTTGGTCAAAATAATCTTTGCATTACCTGTTGGGGTGTTGCAATATCACTATATTCACAAAAGCCAGGCTATATAAAAATGTGATAATTGTTAGTTTTCAATAATGCATTATATCATATGTCAGTTACCTGGCTCCCTTTTCACAATTCATTAGTTGTTCTTTTTGTATGTTTTTATACAGTTAAACATACAGTACAGTATTTACAAAAACACACGATAAACAATGTTAAAGATCAACTTGACTGAGAAGACTTTTATTTTTATTTTTCACATTTTCTAAAGATATCACAGTAATATTGCTACGATGGCTTTTCATGTCTCGATAATCATATGGAAAAATCTGATACTTACACAGTCCTGGAAGATTTTGCATTGAGTTAGAGTATTCTTATACCCAGGGAATGTTAATATAATATTATTAGCTGCACTTGTAGCAGAAGAACGGCACACGAACAATGATTTTCTTTTAATGGTTTGAAGTTTTTATTGAGGTTTAATTTGGCTTCATTGGTTTAATGGCAGTCATTGTTTAAAATGTGTGCCATACATTAAAGCCAACACTCTACCTAGAGCTGGGCACTAAATCGATTTTAAATCGGCATTCAAATACTTTTGCTTGGAAGATTTTTTTAGATGAAAATTGACTGAATCGACCCCCCCCCCCTCCCATGTACATTTTATTTTATTTTTTCCCCATTTTAGTTTGAGTAAAGACAGTAGACTCCAGTGCTAAGCCCCTCCTCCACCCCCGTCTTTCTCTGACACAAACGCATGTGAAACATGGCAGCACACATGGAGAAAAGGGAGGAGCTTGTTCCTAAAAAAAAAAAAGCAGCCTTACCTCTGTCATAATGGAACTGGTTCAGGTTTGCACTTTCTGACGACGAACATTTCATAATTGATGACGACTGGAGTCTGAAAAGTGTCTTTTCACAAACTGAAAGTCAGCTTTCACCACGGGTTTGTTACAGTTGCTATGGTTATGTAGTGGCAGAGTAATTTCAGAATGGTAACTAAATTCCAGCTGGACTACATGTTTTTTTTTTTTCCAAGAGACAGTGAGGCAGTTTCATTTATTTTACAAAAAGTAAGTTGAGTTTGCACTTTGTGTATTCAACTTTAGATGATAGAAGAACCCTTTTTAGTTTTTCTTATGAGTTAATTTTATAAAAGGTTGGCACTTAATTCAAAATTTGTGGATTCATGTTTGACTCAAACACTTGATTCCCAATATGGAAAAAAAAAAGGATTTTGTTTGAAATAAAAGAACCGATTAGTCATAATTCCTTGTCTTTTATAGTTAATATACTGTATATACAAGTGTGTGTGTGTGTGTACTGTACAGTGGGGTAAAAAAGTATTTAGTCAGCCACCAATTGTGCAAGTTCTCCCACTTAAAAGATGAGAGAGGTCTCCAATTTTCATCATAGGTATACCTCAACTATGAGAGACAAAAGAAAAAAAAATCCAGAAAATCACATTGAAAGATTTTTAATGAATTAATTGGTAAGTTCCTTGGTAAAATAAGTATTTGGTCAATAACAAAAGTTCATCTCAATACTTTGTTATATGCCCTTTGTTGGCAATGACAGAGGTCAAACGTTTTCTGTAAGTCTTCACAAGGTTTTCACACACTGTTGCTGGTATTTTGGCCCATTCCTCTATGCAGATCTCCTCTAGAGCAGTGATGTTTTGGGGCTGTCGCTGGGCAACACGGACTTTCAACTCCCTCCAAAGATTTTCTATGGGGTTGAGATCTGGAGACTTGCTAGGCCACTCCAGGACCTTGAAATGCTTCTTACGAAGCCACTCCTTCGTTGCCCAGGCGGTTTGTTTGGGATCACTGTCATGCTGAAAGACCCAGCCACGTTTCATCTTCAATGCCCTTGCTGGTGGAAGGAGGTTTTCACTCAAAATCTCACGATACATGGCCCCATTCATTCTTTCCTTTACACGGATCAGTCGTCCTGGTCCCTTTGCAGAAAAACAGCCTCAAAGTATGATGTTTCCACCCCCATGCTTCACAGTAGGTATGGTGTTCTTTCTCCTCCAAACACGACAAGTTGAGTTTTTACCAAAAAGTTCTATTTTGGTTTCATCTAACCATATGACATTCTCCCAATCCTCTTCTGGATCATCCAAATGCTCTCTAGCAAACTTCAGACGGGCCTAGACATGTACTGGCTTAAGCAGTGGGACACGTCTGGCACTGCAGGATTTGAGTCCCTGGCGGCGTAGTGTGTTTCTGATGTAGCCTTTGTTACTTTGGTCCCAGCTCTCTGCAGGTCATTCACTAGGTCCCCCCATGTGGTTCTGGGATTTTTACTCACCGTTCTCATGATAATTTTGACCCCACGGGGTGAGATCTTGTGTGGAGCCCCAGATCGAGGGAGATTATCAGTGGTCTTGTATGTCTTCCATTTTCTAATAATTGCTCCCACAGTTGTTTTCTTCACACCAAGCTGCTTACCTATTGCAGATTCAGTCTTCCCAGCCTGGTGCAAGTCTACAATTTTGTTTCTGATGTCCTTTGACAGCTCTTTGGTCTTGGCCATAGCGGAGTTTGGAGTCTGACTGTTTGAGGTTGTGGACAGGTGTCTTTTATACTGATAACGAGTTCAAACAGGTGCCATTAATACAGGTAACGAGTGGAGGACAGAGGAGCCTCTTAAAAAAGAAGTTACAGGTCTGTGAGAGCCAGAAATCTTGCTTGTTTGTAGGTGACCAAATACTTATTTTACTGAGGAATTTACCAATTAATTCATTAAAAATCCTTCAATGTGATTTTCAGGATTTTTTTTTCTCATTTTGTCTCTCATAGTTGAGGTATACCTATGATGAAAATTGGAGACCTCTCTCATCTTTTAAGTGGGAGAACTTGCACAATTGGTGGCTGACTAAATACTTTTTTGCCCCACTGTGTATATGTATATATATATAGTGGTGTGAAAAAGTGTTTGCCCCCTTCCCGATTTCTCATTTTTTTACATGTTTGTCACACTTTGTAATGTTTCAGATCATCAAACTAATTTAAATATTAGACAAAGATAACACAAAGTGCAGTTTTTAAATGAAGCTGTTTATTATTAAGGATAAAAAATAATCCAAACCTACGTGGCTCTGTGTGAAAAAGTGATTGCCCCCCCCTGTTAAAACATAAATTAACTGTGGTTTATCACATCTTTAGAAAGCTGAGTTCAATTTCTGTAGCCACGTCCAGGCCTGATTACTGCCCCACCTGTTCTTAATGAAGAAATCACGTAAATAGGACCCGCCTGACAAAGTAGACCAAAAGATCCTCAAAAGCAAGACATCATGCTGTGATCCAAAGAAATTCAGGAACAAATGAGAAACAAAGTAATTGAGATCTATCAGTCTGGAAAAAGTTATGAAGCCATTTCTAAAGCTTTGGGACTCCAGCGAACCACAGTGAGAGCTATTATCCACAAATGGCGAAAACATGGAACGGTGGTGAACCTTCCCAGGAGTGGCCGGCTGACCAAAATTACCCCAAGAGCACAGCGACGACTCATCCAAGAGGTGATAAAAGACCCCACAACAACATCTAAAGAACTGCAGACCTCATTTGCCTCAGTTAAGGCCAGTGTTCACAACACCACCATAAGAAAGAGACTGGGCAAAAATGGCCTGCATGGCAGAGTTCCAAGACAAAAACCACTGCTGAGCAAAAAGAACATAAAGGCTTATCTCAGTTTTGCCAGAAAACATCTTGATGATCCCCAAGACTTTTGGGAAAATACTCTGCAAACCGACGAGACAAAAGTTGAACTTTTTGGAAGGTGTGTGTCCCATTACATCTGGTGTAAAAGTAACAGCATTTCAGAAGAGGAACATCATATCAACAGTAAAATATGGTGGTGGTAGTGTGATGGTCTGGGGTTGTTTTGCTGCTTCAGGACCTGGAAGACCTGCTGTGGTAAATGGAACCATGAATTCTGCTGTCTACCAAAAAATCCTGAAGGAGAATGTCCGGTCATCTGTTCGTGACCTCAAGCTGAAGCACACTTGGGTTCTATAGCAGGACAATGATCCAAAACACACTAGCAAGTCCACTTCTGAATGGCTTAAGAAAAACAAAATGAAGACTTTGGAGTGGCCTAGTCAAAGTCCTGACCTGAATCCGATTGAGATGCTGTGGCATGACCTTAAAAAGGTGGTTCATGCTCGAAAACCCTCCAGTGTGGCTGAATTACAATTCTGCAAAGATGAGTGGGCCAAAATTCCTTCACAGCGCAGGAAAAGACTCATTGCCAGTTATCGCAAACACTTAATTGCAGTTGTTGCTGCTAAGGGTGGCCCAACCAGTTATTAGGTTTAGGAGGGCAATCACTTTTTCACACAGGGCCATGGAGGTTTGGATTTTTGTTTCCCTTAATAATAAACACCTTCATTTAAAAACTGCATTTTGTGTTTACTTGTGTTATCTTTTTCTAATATTTAAATTTGTTTGATGATCATAAACATTTAAGTGTGACAAACATACAAAAAAATGAGAAATCAGGAAGGGGCAAACACTTTTTCACACCACTGTATATATACAGGGGGGTAAAAAAGTATTTAGTCAGCCACCAATTGTGCAAGTTCTCCCACTTAAAAGATGAGAGAGGTCTCCAATTTTCATCATAGGTATACCTCAACTATGAGAGACAAAATAAGAAAAAAAAAAATCCAGAAAATTACATTGAAGGATTTTTAATTAATTAATTGGTAAATTCCTCGTTAAAATAAGTATTTGGTCAATAACAAAAGTTCATCTCAATACTTTGTTATATACCCTTTGTTGGCAATGACAGAGGTCAAACATTTTCTGTAAGTTTTCACAAGGTTTCACACACTGTTGCTGATATTTTGGCCCATTCCTCCATGCAGATCTCCTCTAGAGCAGTGATGTTTTGGGGCTGTCGCTGGGCAACACAGACTTTCAACTCCCTCCAAAGATTTTCTATGGGGTTGAGATCTGGAGACTTGCTAGGCCACTCGAGGACCTTGAAATGCTTCTTACGAAGCCACTCCTTCGTTGCCCGGGCAGTGTGTTTGGGATCACTGTCATGCTGAAAGACCCAGTCACGTTTCATCTTCAATGCCCTTGCTGGTGGAAGGAGGTTTTCACTCAAAATCTCACGATACATGGCCCCATTCATTCTTTCCTTTACACGGATCAGTCGTCCTGGTCCCTTTGCAGAAAAACAGCCTCAAAGTATGATGTTTCCACCCCCATGCTTCACAGTAGGTATGGTGTTCTTTCTCCTCCAAACACGACAAGTTGAGTTTTTACCAAAAAGTTCTATTTTGGTTTCATCTGACCATATGACATTCTCCCAATCTTCTTCTGGATCATCCAAATGCTCTTTAGCAAACTTCAGACGGGCCTGGACATGTACTGGCTTAAGCAGGGGGACACGTCTGGCACTGCAGGATTTGAGTCCCTGGCGGCGTAGTGTGTTTCTGATGTAGCCTTTGTTACTTTAGTCCCAGCTTTCTGCAGGTCATTCACTAGGTCCCCCCATGTGGTTCTAGGATTTTTGCTCACCGTTCTCGTGATAATTTTGACCCCACGGGGTGAGATCTTACGTGGAGCCCCAGATTGAGGGAGATTATCAGTGGTCTTGTATGTCTTCCATTTTCTAATAATTGCTCCCACAGTTGATTTCTTCACACCAAGCTGCTTACCTATTGCAGATTCAGTCTTCCCAGCCTGGTGCAGGTCTAAAATTTTGTTTCTGGTGTCCTTTGACAGCTCTTTGGTCTTGGCCATAGTGGAGTTTGGAGTCTGACTGTTTGAGGCTGTGGATAGGTGTCTTTTATACTGATAACGAGTTCAAACAGGTGCCAATACAGGTTTTGAGTGGAGGACAGAGGAGCCTCTTAAAGAAGAAGTTACAGGTCTGTGAGAGCCAGAAATCTTGCTTGTTTGTAGGTGACCAAATACTTATTTTACTGAGGAATTTACCAATTAATTCATAAAAATCCTTCAATGTGATTTTCAGGATTTTTTTTTCTCATTTTGTCTCTCATAGTTGAGGTATACCTATGATGAAAATTGGAGACCTTTCTCATCTTTTAAGTGGAAGAACTTGCACAATTGGTGGCAGACTAAATACTTTTTTGCCCCACTGTACACTACTCATAAAAAGTTAGGGACATTTAGCGTTTGGGTAAAATTTATGGAAAATGTAAAAAGTTCACGCTACAGTGATATTATATCATGAAAGTAGGGCATTTAAGTAGAAGCATGCAGTGGTGATTTCCACATCTCAAATAACCATAATAGCCAAGAACAGTGGTGGGTATACCACAACAAAAATGTCAACGTCTCAATAACTTGTCATGTGCTGTTGAGCATCAATTACAGCTTGACAACGATGTCTCATGCTGTTCACAAGTCGACTTATTGTCTGCTGAGGCATGGCATTCCGCTCTTCTTGAAGGGCGGCCCTCAGGTCATTGAGGTTGTGGGGTGCGGGGTTACGAGCCTCTACACAACGACTCAGCTGATCCCATAGGTTTTCCATTGGATTCAGGTCTGGAGAAAGTGCAGGCCACTCCATTTGAGGTACCCCAGCCTCCAGCAGCCATTCCCTAATGATGCGACCTCGATGAGTTGGAGCATTGTCATCCATGAAGATGAAATTAGGCCTGTGTTGTTCATGCAGGGGTACAATGACTGGATTAATGATGTTATTCAGGTAGTATCGGCTTGTTGGCTTGTAGTCATAGCCAGGAGCGGCACTGGGGTTAAGCTCCCAGTGCTCATAAAATGCTCCTTATAGCGTGCGTCTCGAAAAGCCTCTGACAACTAAGTCCAACTCCTAGCCTGCCCGTGTAGTTTAGTCTCTAAGCCCGGCGGAACTGCTTTTACTAATAGGAGAAGGGGCGAGGGCGGATCTCTGGCGCCTTAAAACCAGATGCTTCGGGTAGATGGTGGCTCGTCAACCTGGGAAGGTAGCCCATCTAGGGGAAGGTAAACCCTGATTTTAAACCTCCGCTGCCTTGTGGCATACCCGGTCATGGGAGAGGCTTCGGGAGTCAACCCTGAGGAAAAATCCGGAGTCGGAGCCCCTAAGGCAGTTCTATGTTGTGCTCAGCATCGTTCTGGCAGCTCCTGCAATGGCGCTGGTGCCAAACTGTAGCAGCCCTGCTGTTCCTTTGGATTCATCAGTGACGTGGAGAGGGGGGACATGCTGCATGGGTAACATCTTGTCCTCCATATCTTCCTGCCCAGGCTTGAATCCTACCAACGCCCAACGCTGGAAGGTAGAACACCGGATCACTGGAGAGGACACTCCAGCTTCGCCTTTGGCGTAGACAAAACACGGGGAATGACAGTTACCGGTTATAAGCCACCGCTCAATTGGCGTAGAGCGCGGCACCAGGGGTTGTTCCCGACGGTGGGAGGGATTATCGGATCTCACTGGACAGCTACCACCCGCCTCAAGCTGGGCAGCCCCCAGCCAGTAAGGTGTTGTCCTGCCACAGCTTGCTTTCCTCATTGGGTGCATGGGGGTGAGGAAAAGTCCGAACAGCAGGCTGAGAACCTTCGCACCAGACAAGACAATAAAACAAAAGAGACCAACTCTAAAACTGGGAACTTGGAACGTCCGCACTATGATGACAGGACTCGCTGCTAACCTCGAGGACATCAATGACACCAGGAAGACTGCCATCATCAATAATGAGCTGAAGAGACTGGGAGTGGATATCGCCACTCTCCAGGAAACACGGTTGGCTGACGCAGGCACACTGAGAGAGAAGGACTACACATTCTACTGGCAGGGAAAGGGCAGTGACGAACACAGGGAACACGGAGTGGGCTTCGCAGTGAAGAACACCTTGCTGAAGATGGTGGAACCGGGCAGCACTGGTTCTGCACGACTCCTCACCCTCCGCCTGAACACCACTCAAGGCCCAGTCACCCTCGTCAGTGTGTATGCCCCAACACTGACAGCCACACCAGAGGCAAAAGACGAGTTCTACGAGAATCTTGCAACAACTGTCAGGATCATCCCCAACTCTGAACAACTCATTCTCCTTGGAGACTTCAATGCCAGAGTGGGTGCTGACCACGACTCCTGTCCCTCCTGTCTTGGACCTTTTGGCGTGGGCAGAATGAACGACAACGGACAGCAGCTGCTCGAGTTCTGCACATATCACGATCTGTGCATCACAAACTCGTTCTTCAAGACCAAGCCCCAACACAAGGTTTCCTGGCAACATCCGCGCTCAAAACACTGGCACCAGCTGGACTTGATCCTGACCAGGGGCACCTCACTGAAGAACGTGCTAATCACCCGTTCGTTCCAGAGTGCAGATTGCGACACAGACCATTCAATGGTGTGTTGCAAGGTCAAGCTGCAGCTGAAGAAATTCCATCGTGCTAGACAGCCTGGAAAGGCACGGATTGACACCAGCAAGATGGCTCAACCAGAACTTGTTGAGCAGTTTGCCTCCACCTTTGAGAAGGAACTTGGTGTACCACAAGAAGGAGAATCTGCAAAGCAGAAGTGGGAAGAGCTGCGAAACACCATCCACCGCACAGCCTTGGCTACCTTTGGGAGGAAGACCTCAAAGTCACAGGACTGGTTTGATGCCAAGTTGACCGAGATGACCCCCGTCATTGAAGCCAAGCGCTCAGCACTTGCTGAGTACAAGAAGTACCCAAACGAGAAGAATCTCCAGATTCTCAGGGCTGCGAGAAGCAAAGTTCAGCAGACTGCTCGGCGCTGTGCCAACAAGTACTGGACTCAGCTCAGCCAAGACATTCAAACCGCTGCCATAACCGGGAACATCCGTGGTATGTACGATGGCATCAATAAAGCACTTGGTCCGGCTCAGAGCAAGACGGCCCCCCTCAAATCCTCCACTGGGGAGATGATCACAGAAAAGAACAAGCAGATGGAGAGATGGGTGGAACACTACTCCGACCTTTACTCCAGACAGAACACCGTGACACCGTCAGCCCTTGATGCCATCGACTGCCTGCCATCTATGGACAAACTTGACGCCGAGCCAACCATCGACGAACTCAGCAAGACCATTGATAGCTTGGCCAGCAAGGCACCCGGCAACGACAGCATACCCCCTGACCTGATCAAGCACTGCAAGATCGCCCTATTGCTGCCATTGCATGACGTCCTCTGCCAGTGTTGGAAGGAAGGTGCCGTACCACAGGACATGAGGGACACCAAGATCATCACCCTCTACAAAAACAAAGGGGAGAGAAGCGACTGCAACAACTACAGGGGCATCTCCCTCCTCAGCGTTGTTGGCAAAGTCTACGCACGAGTTGTTCTCGTTCGTCTACAGAAGCTTGCCGAACGTGTCTACTCCGAGTCTCAGTGTGGCTTCCGCGCTGAGCGATCGACGGTAGACATGATATTCTCCATCCGCCAACTCCAGGAGAAATGCAGAGAACAGAACATGCCCCTGTACGTCGCCTTCATCGACCTCACCAAAGCATTTGATCTGGTCAGCAGAGAGGGCCTTTTCAAGATCCTGCCAAAGATAGGATGCCCACCAAAGTTGCAAAGCCTCATCGAATCGTTTCACACCAACATGCAGGGGATAGTGCAGCACGATGGCAACGTCTCAGAGCTATTTAACATACGCAGCGGAGTGAAACAGGGCTGTGTACTTGCGCCAACCCTCTTTGGGATTTTCTTTGCTATGCTCCTGAGGCATGCCTTCAGCACAGCAACACAGGGTATCTACCTGCACACAAGATCTGACGGCAGGCTTTTCAACCTCGCCCGCCTGAAAGCCAGAACCAAAGTACGCGAGGCTCTAATCAGAGACATGCTGTTCGCAGACGACGCTGCAGTCGCAACCCACACACAGCAGGAGCTTCAGACCCTGATGGACCGCTTCTCCCAGGCATGCAAGGACTTCGGGCTTACCATCAGCCTGAAGAAGACTAACGTCTTGGCACAAGGCACGGAAGCACCACCAACCATCACCATCGACGACTACGAGCTGGAGGTCGTGAATCAGTTCACGTACCTGGGGTCCATGATCAGCAACAACCTCTCCCTTGATACAGAGATCAACAAGAGGATTGGAAAATCAGCCTTCACACTCGCTCGCCTCACCACACGAGTGTGGGAGAATCCCAAACTCTCTGTCAAGACGAAGATGGCAGTGTACAACGCCTGCGTCATCAGCACACTGCTCTATGGGAGTGAGGCGTGGACAACATACGCCCAGCAGGAAAAGACTGAACTCCTTCCACTTGCGCTGCATTCGCCACATCCTGGACATATCCTGGCAGGACAAAGTGCCCAACACAGAAGTTCTGTCCCGCGCCGGCCTTCCCTCCATGTTCACTCTACTCAGGCAGCGCAGGCTCCGCTGGCTAGGCCACGTTCACCATATGGAGGATGGCAGAATCCCCAAAGACGTCCTCTACGAAGAACTGGCAACTGGCAGGAGAGACGTTGGCCGCCCACAGCTGCGCTTTAGAGACGTCTGCAAGAGAGACATGAAGGCCCTGGAGATCAACACAGAGCACTGGGGGGACCTTGCAACGGACCGCTCCAAATGGAGAGGCACCCTGACCAGACAGCTCAAGGCGGGTGAAGAGAGACTGACTGCTGCAGCAGATGAAAAAAGGACCCGCAGGAAGAACCGCCACAGACCCAGCAGCACGGAGACCACCCACAAGTGCAACCTGTGTGACAGGGACTGCCATTCGCGCATTGGCCTGTTCAGCCACAGGCGGTGCTGTTCCAGCAGAGTAGACGTTTAGGATTCTCTTCCATGGTCATCATAGACCGATGGAGGCCGACGATCGGCTTGTCACTGTAACATTCACAAGGTGTAGGGCAGTTCTGGATTGACTAGACACACTTGCCCAGTCTGTAACACCACCACCACCAAAGGCTCGTCTGGTGACAACAGTGGCTGATGCACAGCACTCTCCTTGATGTCTCCAACATTGTTGGGTACCACCATTTCTGCTTAACGGGAATCGACTTCCATCAGATAACAGCACTGAGGCTACAGGGTCCCTTGTCCAGCGCAAATGCTTCCTGGCCCATGCAAGACAATGACACCTGTGCCTGGTGGTGTGATCAAGTACTCTTGCAGGTCATCTAGCACGCAGACCACGCTGATGTGAACGGTTTCGAATGGTCTGATGTGACACTTGGGTGCCTCTCACCTCCCTTAAATGTGCCTGGGATGAGTGGCATTCATCATCTGGTTCTGCAGGATACTGTTCACAATGAAGCGGTCATCAGCGTGGGATGTGACCAAAGGACGTCCACTCCTATGCCTTTCTATGACTCTTCCAGTCTCTCTGTATTTCTATTACAACCTGCTGATGACACTCTGTGACACTCAGAGCTCAGTGGCCACTTCCCTCGGTAGGGCTGTCGCGGTAGAGGAATTTCCCCTGCGGTGATGGTGGACAGCTCAACACCGTGGTATGCGGTATTATTGCAAATGTTTTTAGGACCCTGTGGTCTCGTAATTTAAACAGGGTTCATAACTTATGTGGCAAATGATGGAAGCTGTGACAAACTCACTGCAGCTCTGCTCTCAACGTTATGTGCTTGTGTGACAATTGTGCGGAGCTCCGGTCTTACTAGGCATGAACTGTTGATTCTGTTTAAAAAAAAAAAAAAAAAAAGAGATCATTTTCATAAAGCAGGGGCGGAAATTCCAGTATTTCAACTATGGTGTGTATGGACTGGAGACTGCAGTGACATTCAGCATATTTAAACAGGACAGTCTCCATACAGGACCTTGCGTGGCTCTTGTCTCTGTGATTTTTCGATTTTTGCTGCTGTCCAAAAAAATCACGTTCAGACAAGCAATGCACTATGCAGTTGTTGTTTCGTTGTCTGAGCTCAATTGTCAGGATCATAAACACTCTGCTCAGAAGGAAATAATATGCTTTGTGCCCTTTTAGTGCTCACTGTCACGGCTGTATTTAACAAGGAGTCCAAACACTTCCATCACTAACTGCCTGCTGGAGTCCATATGGAGAGAGAGAGCCCCACACAGTGCTGATGCTGCCAGCACCCGCGCTGTGGAAGCTGCCACCATCAGTACTGGGTGCAAACATGCTATTGCAATAAAAATACACTTAACTTATTTATTAATCAATAGGGGCACATAAGTGAACAATAAGATTTAGCCACACACACACAAAAAAGTGAACACCGCGGTTGTTGCGTTGCTTGTTTTGCACCGCGATAGGTTTGTCCATAGCGCGGTATTACATAATTGCGGTTATCGCGACAGCCCTGTCCTTGGAGAACATCCTAGGTGAAATTTTAGTATACACCGAAAATGTACTACAGTGATCCCTCACTTATCGCGGTTAATGGGTTCCAGAACAGACCGCGAAAAGTGAAAAACCGCGAAGTAGCGTCACCCCTAATGACGTCACCCATAAATAACACATACGTTCATTCGCTCACTCTCTCTCATATGATACGTGTGTGTGTGTGTGTGTGTAAGTGTACATACATACATAGATGTAAATAAAATGTACATAAATATGTTTTTAGAACTCTTTTATTTTTATAACAAGATGCGTAACTCAAGATGAAGATGATTTACGTACTGCAGAGGTTAATGAGAGCTTTACTGCTCCTCAGGTGACGCCTCATCGTCAGGTGCTAGAGGCGCAGGATTGTCGAGGGCAGCTGCAGGAGGCGGCGTAGTGGCTCGACGGGAAGACTATTTCACACAAAAAGGGACAAGAGAACAGCGAAAAGTTCCACGCTGTGAGACTAGCGATAAAGAACAATGAATGCGGTCTTCCTTCGGTGGGTATGGGCGCTCTGCAGGGATAGAAGCTGGGTAAAACGTCTCGGCCAATCAGCTTGCGAGGTAAAACGTCTCGGCCAATCAGCTTGCGAGATTCCCGAGCAGTGAAGAGGTGGGCGGAGAGGAGTGGAGCGGTGGTCAGAGAGGTGGATTTTGAGTTGAGCGGCTGTCCGTGTTGATACCTGATGCTCTAATGTAGTCTCCCTGCCTTCTGCTAGCGCCCGCCCATTTTTTCTCAATTTTGAAATTTTGATGAATATTTCTGAAAAATCTGCGATGCACTGAGGGCGCGAAAGGTGAAGCGCGAAGTAGCGAGGGATCACTGTATAACCTTTACAGGTGAACTTAATTTGACCTTCTCTATCCTTTTGAATGCACATGTCCAACTGTTCAATGTTTTAATACTTTTTGCATAACTTGTTCTCTAACAAGGTGCTTAACGGCAAAATTCACAACAGGTGTTTGATCCATGAATCAACCCCAAAATGTTCTGGTTCAATTAGAATTAGTATTTAAACAGTCCTCTTCATCATGCTGTTCACATTTTGACATCATGAGACCAAGACGATGCCTAACAATTGATCAACGGTACCTCGTTATTGCTAGGCTTCAAACAGGATGTTCTCAGAGGGAAGTGGCCACTGAGCTTAGAGTGTCATCAGCAGGTTGCAACAGAGAGACTAGAAGAGTCACAGAAAGGCATAGACGTGGATGTCCTTTGGCCATATCCCACGCTGATGACCACTTCATTGTGATCAGTGCCCTGCAGAGCCAGATGATGAATGCCATTCAACTCCAGGCACATTTAAGGGAGGTGAGAGGCACCCATCTGTCACGTCAGACCATTCAAAACCGTTTACGTCAGCGTGGTCTGTGTGCTAGACGACCTGCGAGGGTACCTGACCACACCACCAGGCACAGACATCATCATTTGCATGGGCCAGGGAGTATTTACACTGGACAAGGGACCAGTGGGACTCAGTGCTGTTCTCTGATGAAAGTCGATTCACGCTGAGCAGAAATGATATCCGCCAACAATGTTGAAGACGTCAAGGAGAGTGCTATACATCAGCCACTGTTGTCACCATGTTACAGTCTGGGCAGGTGTGTCTAGTCAATACAGAATTGCTCGACACCATGTGAATGTTACAGCGACAAGCCGATACTACCTGAATAACATCCTTAATGCAGTCATTTTGCCCCTGCATGAACAACACAGGCCTAATTTCATCTTCATGGACAACAATGCTCCAGCTCATCGAGGTCGCACCATTAGGGAATGGCTGCTGGAGGCTGGTGTACCTCCAGTGGAATGGCCTGCACTTTCTCCAGACCTGAATCCCATAGAAAACCTATGAGATCAGCCGTGTAGAGCAGGGATAGGCAGTAAGGACCATTTCACTGCAGATTTTCTGTTCCACTTAGTCTCTTCAGCAGGTGTTTGCACTGATGAGCTTCAAGGATTGCTAATTAGAGGAACCACTGCTGAAGAGACTGGTTGGAACAGAAAACCTGCAGCAGAATGGCCCTCCATGGCACATAGTTGCCCATCCCTGGTGTAGAGGCTCGTAACCCTGCACCCCACAACCCCAATGACCTGAGGGTCAAGAAAAGTGGAATGCCATACCTCAGCAGACACTAAGCCAACTTGTGAACAGCATGAGACGTTGTTGTCAAGCCGTAACTGATGCTCAAGGGCACATGACAAGTTATTGAGACATTGACATTTTTTGTTGTGGTATACCCACCACTGTTGTTGGCTTTTGTTTCAGTAAATTGTGTGAGATGAGGTGATATCCTCATGTCAAACAACAATCGCCATTGCATGCTTCTACTTACACACGTGGGCAAAATTGTTGGTACCCCTCTGTTAATGAAAGAAAAACCCACAATGGTCACAGAAATAACTTGAATCTGACAAAAGTGGTAATAAATAAAAATTCTATGAAAATTAACCAATGAAAATCAGACAATGCTTTTGAATTGTGGTTCAACAGAATTATTTAAAAAAACAAACTCATGAAACAGGCCTGGACAACAATGATGGTACCCTTAACTTAATATTTTGTTGCACAACCTTTTGAGGCAATCACTGCAATCAAACGATTTCTGTAACTGTCAATGAGACCTCTGCACCTCTCAGCAGGTATTTTGGCCCACTCCTCATGAGCAAACTGCTCCAGTTGTCTCAGGTTTGAAGGGTGCCTTCTCTAGACGGCATGTTTCAGCTCCTTCCACAGATGTTCAATAGGATTTAGATCAGGGCTCATAGAAGGCCACTTTAGAATAGTCCAATGCTTTGCTCTTAGCCATTCTTGGGTGTTTTTAGCTGTGTGTTTTGGGTCATTATCCTCTTGCAAGACCTATGACCTGCAACTGAGACCAAGCTGTCTGACACCAGGCAGCACATTTCTCTCTAGAATACCTTGATAGTCTTGAGATTTCATTGTACCCTACACAGATTCAAGACACCCTATGCCAGATCAGAATCAGAATCAGAATCAGCTTTATTGGCCAAGTATGCACAACACATACAAGGAATTTGACTTTGGCTAAAAACTTGCTCTCGTTGTTCAGGTGGAGGATTTAAATAAGGATTCAATGACAACAGAGTATGTACAGTAAATTACAGTCTGTCCATGTTTCTATAAAAGGATGCAAATATATACAGGAATATATGCAGTTATTTACTCAGACTATCCACACTTTGCAGAAATATATGAAAAAATATACAGTCACACAGTATTTCAATGTGAACTCAGATTCAGTGATATAATGTGAATGAAGTAAAAAGCAGTGTGAGAGTTATGTGCAATGTAAGAATGGATGAAAAGTCATGAGTACAGCAACAGGTAGGACTAGGTGAATGTTAGGAGTTCATCAGAGTGATGGCTTGAGGAAAGAAACTGTTCCTGTGACGGGTGGTTTTGACCTTCAGTGATCTGTAACGACGACCAGAAGATAGAAGTTCAAACAGTTTGTGGCCGGGGTGTGACGGGTCAGCACAGATGTTTCCCGCCCGTTTCCTGGTTATGGACCGATATAAGTTCTCAATGGAGGGTAGGTCGGTACCAATGATCCTCTCCGCAGACTTAATGATCCGCTGCAGTCTGGTCTTGTGCTGTTTAGTGGCAGATCCAAACCAGACAGTGATGGAAAAGCAGAGGACAGATTGGATGATGGCGGTGTAGAAGACAACCAGCAGCTCCTGAGGCAAATCAAACTTCTTGAGCTGACGCAGAAAAAACAACCTCTGCTGGGCCTTTTTCCGGACAGTGTCTATATGGGAGGACCACTTCAGGTTCCGGGAGATTTTGGTACCCAGAAACTTGAAGGAGTCCACAGTGGACACTGTGCTGTTGAGGATGGTGAGTGGGGGGAATGAAGGAGGGTGTCGCCTGAAATCCACAGTCATCTCCACCGTTTTGGCTGGGTTAAGTTCAAGATGGTTCTGGCCGCACCAGAGGATCAGCTGCTCCACCTCCCGCCTGTATGCAGACTCATCACCATCCCGGATCAAACCAATGACTATGGTGTCGTCTGCAAACTTCAGGAGCTTCACCGAAGGGTCCTCTGAGGTGCAGTCGTTGGAGTAGAGGGAGAAGAGCAGTGGGGAAAGGACACATCCTTGGGGGGCGCCAGTACTAATTTTTCGGGAGCTGGATGTAAATCTCCCTAGCTTCACCTGTTGCCACCTGTCAGTCAGAAAGCTGGAGATCCACTGGCAGGTGGAGGGGGGCACCTTGAGCTGGAGGAGTTTCAAAACATGCAGCAAATCAGCCCCAGAACATAACAGAACCTCCTCCATTTTTCACATTAGGGACAGTGTTCTTTTCTTGGTGTGCTTCATTTTTGCGTCTGTGAGCATAGAGCTGATGTGCCTTGCCAAAAAGTTCCAGTTTTGTCTCGTCTGTCCATAGGATATTCTCCCAGAAGCTTTGTGGCTTGTCAACATGCAGTTTGGCAAATTCCAGTCTGGCTTCTTTATGATTTGTTTTCAACAGTGGTGTCCTCCTTGGTTGTCTCCCATGAAGTCCACTTTGGCTCAAACAACGACGGATGGTGCGATCTGACACTGATGTACCTTGACCTTGGAGTTCACCATGAATGTGTTTAGAGGTTGTTCTGGGCTCTTTTGTTACCATTCGTATTATCCTTCTCTTCCATTTTTCATCAAGTTTCCTCCTGCAGCCACGTCCCGGGAGGTTGGCTACAGTCCTGTGGATCTTAAATTTCTGAATAATATGTGCAACTGTAGTCACAGGAACATCAAGCTGCTTGGAGATGGTCTTATAGCCTTTACCTTTAACATGCTTGTCTATAATTTTCTTTCTAATCTCCTGAGACAACTCTCTCCTTTGCTTCCTCTGGTCCATGTTTAGTGTGGTACACACCATGTCACCAAACAGCACAGTGACTACTTGTCACCCTTTAAATAGGCCGACTGACTGATTACAAGTTTGTAGACACCTGTGATGTTAATTAGAGGACACATCTTGGTTGAACATGTCCCTGTGGTCACATTATTTTCAGTCTTTTCTAGGGGTACCATCATTTTTGTCCAGGCCCGTTTCATGAGTTTGTTTTTTAAAATAATTCTGTTGACCCACAATTCAAAAGCATTGTCTGATTTTCATTTGTTAATTTTCATAGAATTTTTATTTATTACCACTTTTGTCAGATTCAAGTTATTTGTGTGACCATTGTGGGTTTTTCTTTCATTAACAGAGGGGTACCAACAATTTTGTCCACGTGTGTAAATGCCCTACTTTCATGATATAATATCTCTGTAGCGTGAACTTTTTACATTTTCCATAAATTTCACCCGAAAGCCAAATAGCCCTAACTTTTTGTGAAGTAGTATGTTCGATTGAATTCAAGTCTGGGTTCTTGCTGGGTCACTCAAGGACATTCACAGAGTTGTCCTGAAGCCACTCTTGGCTGTGTGCTTAGGGTTGTTGTCTTGCTGAAAGATGAACGGTTGCCCCAGTCTGAGGTCAAGAGTGCTCTGGAGCAGGTTTTCATCCAGGATGTCTCTGCACATTGCTGCATTCATCTTTCCCTCTATCCTGACTAATCTCCCAGTTCCTGCCGCTGAAGAACGTCCCCACAGCATGATGCTGCCACCACCATGCTTCACTGTCAGGATGGTATTGGTCTGGTGATGAGCAGTGCCTGGTTTCCTCCAAACATGACGCCTGGCATTCACGTCAGAGAGTTCAATCTTTGTTTCATCAGACTAGAGAATTTTGTTTCTCCTGGTCTGAGAGTCCTTCAGGTGCCTTTTGGCAAACTCCAAGCGGGCTACCATGTACCTTTTACTAAGGAGTGGCTTCCGTCTGGCCACTCTGCCATACAGGTCTGATTGGTAGATTGCTGCAGAGATGTTTGTCCTTCTGGATTGTTCTCTTCTCTTCACAGAGGAACGCTGAGCTCTGACAGAGTGACCATCAGGCTGTTGGTCACCTCCCTAATCGCTCAGTTTAGATGGACGGCCAGCTCTAGGAAGAGTCCTCATGGTTCTGAACGTCTTCCATTTATGGATGATGGAGGCCACTGTGCTCATTGGGACCTTCAAAGCAGCAGAAATTTTCCTCTACTCATCCCCAGATTTGTGCCTCTTGACAATCCTGTCCCAGAAGTCTATAGACAATTCCTTTAACTTCACGCTTGGTTTGTGCTCTGACATGCACTGTCAACTGTGGGACCTTATATAGACAGGTGTGTGCCTTTCCAAGTCATGTCCAATCAACTGAATTTACCACAGGTGGACTCCAATTAAGCTGTAGAAACATCTCAAGGATGATCAGTGGAAACAGGATGCACCTGAGCTCAATTTTGATCTTCATGGCAAAGGCTGTGAATACATACGTACATGTGATTTCTTAGATTTTTATTTGTAATAAATTTGCAAAAATCTCAAAAAACTTTTTTCACTTTGTCATTATGGGGTATTGTGTGAAGAATATTGAGGAAAAATTTTGTATTTAATCCATTATGGAATATGGCTGTAACATAACAAAATGTGGTGAAAAGTGAAACACTGTGAATGCTTTCCGGATGCACCCCCCCCCCCCCCCACACACACACACACACCATCCCCATACATTGAGAAATGTTGTTCTTAAACTGTTGGACTATTTGTCCATGCAGTTATTCACGAAATGGTAAACCTTGCCCCATCCCTGCTTGCCCCCATCACAACTGAGCCTTTCGGTGATGTTCCTTTTATTCCCAATCATGACACTCACCTGTTTCCAGTTAACCTGTTCGCCTGTGGAATGTTCAAAAAAGATGTGTTTTGAGCATTCCTCAACTTTCCCAGTCTTCTTGCCCCTGTCCCACCTTGTTTGGAACGTGTTACATGCATCAAATTCAAAATGAGTGAATAGTTGCAAAAAACAATCAAGTTCATCAGTTTGAACATTAAATATCTTGTCTTTTAAGTGTATACAATTGAATTTAGGTTGAAAAAGATTTTTAAAATCATTGTATTTTGTTTTTATTTACATTTTACACAACGTCCCAACTTCACTGGAATTGGGGTTGTGTTCCTGAATTGTCTTTTTACTCAGGGCAGAAAGGATAAAATCTCTACAGTTACAAATTCTGAGCTCACAAGTGAATCAACAAATTATTGACATTACTTGTTTACTATGGGAGTATTCTTCTTGTGCATGTGTACATATGTTTATTAATTTTTTTTTAGCTTAAGCGCACACCTCTTTGGAAAATTTGGGAGTTGATTACATCATGATGTAGCTTCTGTCTCTGTTTAGTGGAAGGCTCATGATGGGGTCATTCTGAAGGTGGACTGGAATTCAGTCAATGATCTTATACTGTCAGGTGGTGAAGACTGCAAATATAAGGTAAGTGGGTTTTTTTTTAATGATGATAGTATGAATTGATGTCTCAGTAGTTGTTGAAATGTTGCCCTCCTTCAACAGGTGTGGGACAGCTTTGGTCGTCTCCTTCACTCCTCATCGTCTCATGACTACCCAATCACCTCTTTGTCTTGGGCTCCAGATGGAGAGGTTTTTGCTGTGGGCTCTTTCAACACCCTGCGGCTCTGTGACAAGACTGGTGTAAGTGAAACCCTTAAGCTGGATGCATGCTGCGCCTCCACTGTCCACATCTACTCAACCGCAAGGCCTATCTGATGAAAATTACGTCATTGTCTCTAGTCCGCTAGGCTCCACAGACCCCCTTCCATGGACGTCTGTGTGCAGGCCAAATTTTGTGACCGTGTTGCCTGGGCGCGTTGACTGTGCATACTCAAGATTGAACCTCCCATTTACGAGGTGGTGCTACCGACACAGCATACAAACTCAAAGTAGATGAAGAAGGCAAAGAGGAAGAAGAAGACAAGAATAAACATACATGAATCATTTTGCGGCAGAAGCAACTTGAGAGAAGATCATTGAAAAATGGTAATTCCTCCTCTTCCTCAAAACAGCGCCATTGTTGCTACAAAAAAATGTGCGTTGCTCTTGCGTTTCTTCACTTTTATATAGCTTGTGAACAAACTGGCGTCTTAGCGCATTTGCATTACCCATAGGATTGGGTTGAAACTACAAATGACTGTTGTGCGCATGCGTCACCCGTTTGGCCTGGTAGACAAAAAAAGTGGCGTATATACACAGCTGCATGTGCGCCGGCCTCGTCCGAAGCGGACATGCATCTCAGCGGACCGGAGCAGAAATGTAGCATGAATCCAGCTTTATATGCTCCGTCAATGGCTTCTTCAGTTGTTGAACTTCCCCCATATAATGTGACATTAATAAATGTCAGTAATGCCAGTAATGCTGGTAATTGGCAGGATGCGTGCTCTTTGACAAACTAATTCCTCACCTTAACTACTTTTTGAACACATTAATTATTTGAGAAGAATTTTCCTGACATCAGCACTTCTGTTTAAAATAAGCATAACCCAGGATTTCCACTGTCTCCAGATGCGGTCCGTTGCGGGTGCAGTGCGGATGGAACCTTGCATCCATACCTACGAGCTCCGTTTGTGTTTTGAAGTGGCATAGATAAGAACAGGTTTCAAAATACAAGACGGCATGATAATTATTTAAAATAATGCAAGATCTCGAGAAAGACCCCAGAGAGACCAAGGAGGACCGATTGTGATCACGTGATAACAACAAGGAAGCATGATTTACCGGCTTTCCACCTGGATTTTTGTGCTCTAATAATACGCAAGTAGTCTGTTCGCTTTAATTCTATGACGTGTTTGTATGTTATGTCAAAGTTTTTATCTTCTCTGACACAGTGGTGGAGCACTAGGCCTCAGAAAATAACTGACGATCCTTAAATAGTTTTTAATGAACAAACTGTTAGTAAACACAATAAATACCAGGGCTTTTCCTTGTGGACTTGAGCTGGTGTCTGTCAAAAATAGACTCCTTGTGTATTTTTAGCAATCTGAATCCAATGAGCCCGATTCATTCCACAGTGGTCCGGACCAGGTGGAGAGTAGAACATTAATTAGAATGGGAACTATTTGCTGTGGAGACTGGATTGCAGCCAATCGCAGATGGACCGCATTTGGAGTCAGTGGAAATCCTGGGTAAATCTTTGCTCTTTATTTACAGTAAGGAGACATTAGAATGTCTCAGGTCACATATGAGGTCCAGTTTCCCCATACTGTAGATTGTCCCTCTTGCACTCTCACTGCTTAAGACCTAAGCACAGTTACCGCTTATCAAAAATATGACATGCACGGCTGTACGTCATCATGCAGAACCCTTTTATTTATGAAAAGCTACAGTCATAGAGTCGGCACAGTAGAGAACAATACAGGGAACACTGGAACTTTACTGACTTGATGGTAGGGCTGGGCAGTTAAATGAAAATGAACCGAAACTGATATTTAAACCCTCGAACCAATGTGATCTTACCCATATCAGGTATTTTATTTTTCCCTCCTGTAAATACTTTCCCCACTGTCTGGGCTCATGTACTGCCCCCTGTATGTACAGTTGAAACCAAAAGTTTACATACACTGTATAAAAAAACATAGCCTTTTTTTTCCTCACGGTCTGACATTAAATCAGACTAAACTTTTCCTGTTTTAAGTCAGTTAGGATTACCAAAATTATTTCTATTTTTTAGATTTTTTTTTTTAGAGAATTTTTTTATTACATTCTTCAAAGTCAGAAGTTTACATACACTAAAGCCTGTTTTCCACTAGCCCAGCACACCTCGGTACGGCTCGATTCACTTCAGTACGGCTCGGAATGCTTCTGTCTCCATTGGTGTTGTGCTTGTGCTGTGATGGTTTGTTAGGAGGTTTTAGAAGCGGGGCAGCAGCAGATTCTGAGCGAGGCGGGGCCACACTCCCGTGACGTTACGCACCCGACTGAGTCCTTATTTAGACAAAAAAGGATTCAAGGATTATTGCCTTGCTCGCTCTGTGGATTTATCTCACAATTAATTTTATCTCATAATTAAGCTGCAACAACACAAGTCACTTTTGTTTTGAATTAACTGCCAAATGACCTAGAAATAAAGAGCTGAAACTTGTTTTTATTCGTATTAAATAATGAGACGTGGCACACTGGCCTACACCAAATTATTATTTTTTACATCCTAGGGCATTTTGGATGTACTGAATTAAAAAAAATTCATGTTTTTCACCTTCAGGTCAACGTTTGGAACAACAGTATTATTTTCCGTTTAGATGATGCTACACTCCTTCTAAAGTATTGTAATTCTCTGAATTTGGAATGCCGATAGAACATTCAATTTACATATACTTACTTTTTTACATTGACTTGTAAGCTTGATCAGTCTCTCCTGCTGCATTTTAAAGTCCAACTGTGCAACTTCTTATAAGTTAACATAAAAAATGTACCCAAAGTTTAGAACTGGATCATGTGGGGCTAATTTTTTATGATATTTCAATAAAAAGAACAGAAAGCTTACGAAAACATTTGTTTTTTGGTCTAGTTAAAAATTACATTACCTTTACAATGGTTGACCCTGACAGGAAGATCAGTATCATTTTGATCAGACTAGGCAATGGAATTTCTATGAAATTATACTGTTTTATAATTCAGTGTTATAACAGACAAACCACACTTTCCAAAACAATTCCATTTTATTATATACAAAATATTAAAAGAAAAAAAAAAACTTTGCAACACAACATGAAGGTTAATCGACATTTTATACACGCCGACCACTGAGTGTCTACACCAGCTTCCCAAACTGGGTCACGACTCGGCTGAATGAAGGCGTCTCTGCCAGCTGTGGGTCAGGAAGGCTCAGTTGAATAATCCGGACGGGCTGTCGCGGCGGACGCGTGGGATGATTCTACAAGGAAAATGCACACAATAAAATACAGCACAATAGTTTTTAACAAGAATACATAAGCTTATTTCAGCGTATTGTTCACATGAATAATTAAAATAAAAGCTTGAGTCCGCAGTGTGCTGCAATTAAGCAGCGATCATCATCCACAAATGAACAGCTTTTTTATTGCATAAATAAACTGAGCGTCTTACTGAATATATTTGCGAAAAAACGCACAATAAAAAAAAATTAAAACTCACCGTTAAAGGACTCCGATGTCGAGACCTCCCGGTATATTTTTTCATTCCGGGCAGCTCCGTCTAACTCGCGCTGCATACGTTCGTCTGACAATGCAGTGAGCAGACACTGCAGCTCCTTACTGGTCCATGGAACACCCTTATTACGCGAAGCCATTTTTGATAGAGAATAAATGAAAATAGCACAGCAATACACTGAAAGGAACCGCCAACAGTGGTTGCGTGCTGAGTAAAGGCAGTAGTGAAGATTCTTTTTTTTTTTTTTTTTTTTCAAAAACTTTATTGAGAAGGTCGTGAAGATTTGGTAGATGAGGAGGAGGAGAGGGGCGGTTACAACCTGACCAATCAGCGCCGGTTACGACCTGACCAATCAGCGGCGACCAGTCTGTTAACGTCACAACACGGCACAGCTCAGCACTGCTGTACCCTGCCCTTCAGCGGGGCTGAGAATTGCGGCTATTAAACCGTGTTGGGGCTTGTGGAAAAGCGTACAAAGCGTGCTGAGCCGTCCCGTGTCACGCTAAAGCGTGCTAGTGGAAAAGGCCCTTAAAGGTGCGTTCAGACCAAATGTGAATGTGCCAGTGTTTTTGCACGGCACAATTACATGTTAACTCAGTGTAAACAAACATGCAAATAGACACAAATTCGTATGCGTCAGCAAGTTGCAGATGGGCAGAGTTGCCTTTATAACCTCTGCAGCTGTGTTCTTCCTGCTGTGGAAATCTCCAAAACACCGTCATGTTTAGGTTTACATTATCCGACAGGGCTCTCACCTGGAAAAATTGTGCCTGCTTCCAACACTTCACCTGGATGATGGTTATTTAGACTGGCAGGAGTCCGTGGGTGAATAACTTGGACACTCAGATTCAGCTGCAGATCTCCCGGTCCATCTGTCTGCGGGTGAGTGGCAGTCTCATTTTCAAACTAACTTATGCTCCAGTTTTGATACTTTGACTCCAGTGATAGCAAAATCTCAAGGCTGATCACTAGGTAGCACTACCAAATCCCTCGGATGCACAATTGCCCAAATTTACATGTTTTTAGCATGCTTTCATTAAGTTTACATGTATTCACATCGTGTGTTTACATTTGGTCTCAACGCACCTTAAGATCACTATGCCTTTAAACAATTTGGGAAAGCCCAGAGGATGATGTTTTGGCTTTGGAAGCTTTTGATAGGTTAATTGACAACATTTGAGTTAATTGGAGGCACACCTGTGGATGTATTTTAAGGCACACCTCAAACACACTGCTTCCTTGTGTGACATCATGGGAAAATCAAAAGAAATCAACCAAGATATCAGAAAGAGAATTGGGGACCTCTACAAGTCTGGTTCATCCTTGGGTGCAATTTTCAGATGCCTGAAAGTGCCACATTCCCATGTTTAAACAATTATATAGAAGTATAAACACCATGGGAATGTCCAGCCATACCGCTTAGGAAGGAGATGGGTCCTGTGTCCCAGAGATGAAGTCAAAGTCAACTTTATTGTCAATTCTGCCATATGTACAGCACATACAGAGAATTGAAATTACATTACTCTGCCGAAGGCAGCGCGCGACTTCTTTAAATAAGGAAACAAATCAAGAACACCTGTGAACAATCAGTAATCAAAAAAATCAAAAGCAGCTGTGAATAATTAACAAAGCAAAACCTCACAACGTAAAACTGGAAGTAAATGAAAGGCGCTGTCAGAACAAAAGCCCAAACCCAAATCATGACAGGAATAAATATGATAGCATAACCATGAGAACAATAATCATCAAACCCAAGCATAACTGATCATGATAAACATAATAGTAATAAACAGGACTATGACGAACTAAACTAAGACTAAGGTAAGGAGAATGACAAGACAGAACTCAGAAGATAATCATGGCAAACAGAAATAAATGGCAAATTCAAGGGAACATAAATGGGGACATGATTGTGAAAATAAACAATAACTGCACTGAGCTGAGGTGAAGAAAGCACAGTGAATAACAAAAATAAACTTAAAGCATGAGCATGTTCCCCCAACCATGCTCAGAACCTGACAGAGCCCCACCTTTAAGGGGTGGATTCCAGACACCCCAAAACAACACCAACGAAAAACAAATCAAAACACCACCCACAGAGTCCAAAACAAGAAGAAAACAGTCAGTTGCGGCCAACCAAAGTCCCTGGCCCCAGACCTAAAAGGGTGATGCGTCAGGTGGCCTCCCAGCATCCCAGGACCACCAGACCAGAGAGCATGATAGTCGGGTGGCCTCCCAGCGTCCCTGAGCCACAAAACCATAGGGCGCAATGCATCAGATGGCCTCCCAGCGTCCCTGAGCCACCAAACTGTAGGGTGTAATGCATCGGGTGGCCTGCCAGCATCCCCAAGCAACCAAACCAGAGAACATGATGTGTCGGGTGGTCTCCCAGAGACCCTGGACCACCAAACCAAGGAGCATAATGTGTCGCGTAGCCTCCTAGCATCCCTGGGCCACCAGACCTTGGAGCGTGATGTGTCGGGTGGTCCCCCAGTGTTCCTGGACCACCAAACCAGAGAGCATGATGTGTCAGGTGGTCTCCGAGAGTCCCTTGACCACTGGAACAAGGAGCATAATGTGTCAGGGGGTCTGCCAGCGTTCCTGGATCACCAAACCAGAGAGTGTGATGTGTCAAGTGGTCTCCCAGCGTCCTTGGACCACCAGACCATAGACTGTGACATGTCAGGTGGTCTCCCAGCGTCCCTGGGCCGCTAGACCAAGGAGCATGATGTGTTGGGTGGTCTCCCAGCATCCCAGGACCACTGGACCGTGGAGCATGATGTGTCAGGTGGGCTTCCAGCATCCCTGGGCAACCAGACTTTAGAGTATGATGCTGGAGCGTGCTTCTCATGGAGATCAGGAGCTCGAGTGTGCCCCTCATGGAGATCAGGAGCTGGTGCATGTCCCTCGTGGAGATAGGAGCTGGTGTGTGCCCCTTGTGGAGGCCAGAAGCTGATGCGTGCCCCTCGTGGAGATCAGGAGCTGGTGCATGCTCCTTGTGGAGATAAGGAGCTGGTGCATGCTCCTTGTGGAGATAAGGAGCTGGTGCATGCTCCTCGTGGAGATCAGGAGCTGGTGCATGCTCCTCGTGGAGATCAGGAGCTGGTGCATGCTCCTTGTGGAGCTCAATTGCTGGTGCATGCTCCTCGTGGATCGCTGGAGCTGCCACCTCGGATGGGGAGGAAGAAATACAGGCAGATGTCATATCTATATCACCACTACCAGCAGAAGAGCTCAGCAGGGAAAGCTCAGAAGCAGATAGGCACTGCAACTGGGTCTCCCCATCAGGAGCTAGACAAGACCTCTCAATTTTAGATGTCAATGACAAAATTGGGACTTGCCTTAGCTCCTACTCCTCTGCTGGTGCGGACCATGGTTACTTCGCTGCTAGAGCGGCAACCTCCACCTCTGGGGACACTTGAGGACCAGTGGATGAGTCAGTCTGATATGCAGCAGCGGGCAGGGGCACCAGTGTAGCAGATGTGAGAGCCGGCACTGCAGGTGTGATGATGGGCGAAACCTCATATGTGATAACAGGCGAAAGTTCAGATGTGGCAACAGCTGCCATCCCCTCTGACGTGATGCTCGAGGAAACAGAGAGGGGAGAAGCAGGTGAGGATGGATGGATGGATGCAGCAGCAGGTGGTGAGGGCTCAGCCAAGGTGAGTGGCTGTCGCTGAGCCCGCTCACCGGAAGCAAGGTAAGGCCTTTCATATATTGATGTTGAAGAATGAAAAGGTACTTGCCTTAGTTCCCATGCTGTTGCGGCTGCTGCTGCTGAAGACCCAGGCGGCTCTGCCTCTTTGGTCATGATGACCTCAGGATGGCCAATCAGCGGCAATGAAGAGCACTCCACAGCTGATGAGTTCCACAGCGCCAAAGCGGACTTTGACGAGTGGCATGTAGGTGCTGGGGCATAATGTGGTGGGTGAGGCGCCAGAGCCAGGGGACACTTGCTCGTCAGCTCAGGCTTTGCCAATTCCAACAGGTCTCTCTACAACCTGTGGTGTGACTGTGGGGTTGGTGAGAGGCTGACTGCGGTTGGAGGGTGAGTTGATGGGGAGGACGTTGGAGTCAGGGGACGCTGTCTCATCGGCACAGACTCCAGCTCTCCCGATGAACCTCTGCACAGCAGGGTCGCATACTCTGGGTAGAGCCAAGGCTTATAATCCAACAGCAGTTCTATCTCAGATAGTAAAACCTGCTGGCGCTCCTCTAGCTCCTCGGTGGTGGAGATATCTGAGGGCACAAGCGCCGCAAACCCGATCTGGCAAACAGTGGGATCCTTCTGTGTTGGCGTGGAGGTGGCAGATGAAGGAGCGGCAGGTGACATTGGGGAGAGAGCCGGCAATGACACAGATGCAGGTGGAGCAGAGGATGGGGGGGGGGGTCTGGCTGTGAGCAGAAAGGTTCGCAGTCTTGGGGAGACTACCTGAAGCACCTCCGGTCTGCTTGTCGCGATCCTCCAAGTCTCCTGCAAAGCCATGGGCTTCCACTCTTCCACCTCTTCGTAAATCCTATGCCACTCCACCAGATCCGACATGACCTCTCCTAATTCTTCCTGATCATCCAAGCCGGCTGGCTCCATGTCTGATGGTGACCTTCGGTCATGATTGCCCTTCCAGGGCAAAGAACTGGACCCATGCGCAGGCTTTCTCTTCTTAGGCATAATTTTATTCACAAGAACCAAACTTCTAGACGTGAGCAAAACCAAATGTGAGAGCGTGATTTGCGAGAAGGTCACCATGCCGATGGCAGTGCGCAGCCTCTGTAAATAAGGAAACAAATCAAGAACACCTGTGAACAATCAGTAATCAAAAAATCCAAAGCAGCCGTGAATAATTAACAAAGCAAAAACTCACAATGCAAAACTGGAAGTAAACAAAAGGTGATGTCAAAACAAAAGCCCAAATCCAAACCGTGACAGAAATAAATATAACCATGAGAACAGTAATCATCAAACCCAAGCATAACTGATCATGATAAACATAATAGTAATAAACAGGCCTATGACGAACTAAGCTAAGACTAAGGTAAGGAGAATGACAAGACAGAACTCAGAAGGTAATCGTGGCAAACAGAAATAAATGGCAAATTCAAGGGAACATAAATGGGGACGTGATCGTGAAAATAAACGCAATAGCCAAACTGAGCTGAGGTGAAGAAAACACAGTGAATAACAAAAATAAACTTAAAATGTGAGCATGGTCCCCCCGACCATGCTCAGAACCTGACAGTATGGACCTCGTGGGACAATGTAGAGTCACACATTTCTGCATTCCAGACCTCAAGTAGCTCCAGTTCCGATTCCATTAAAACATAATGGACCTCTTGGACAATGTACAATGATATACTTCCACATTCCAGACCCCGAGCAGCTCCGATTCCATTATATTTGCCCATTCCCTGGTGCTTTCTTGTCAATAAATCAATTTTATCACTTTCACTTATCATTGTACATGCTGAAAATAGTGTACAGGCAGATAGTTTTTTCATTATAAAGTTCATGTTTCACACTTTGATAGTTTTTGTAACCATATTGTGCACTTTAGTAGTCTGCCCAGTTAGCTTAGCTTAGTGCAGCTATCGTGTTGTTTATGTCTCTGCTATTTCAAATACCACTGCATGGGCGGTAGTGGACTTGTGAAACTCACCAAAACATATGTCTGACTCCCAGTTGTTACCTGACTTATTTAAGGATAAGGGGATAAGGACCTGTACTTACTGTATATAGCGTTTTTCCAGTCTCAAAGACCCCAAAATATTTGGACAGTGACACAAGTTTTGTTATTTTAGCTGTTTACGAAAACATGTTCAGGATACAATTATATAATCAATATGAACTTAAAGTGCAGACTCTCAGCTGTAATTTGAGAGTATTCACATCCAAATTGGAGCAAGGGTTTAGGAATTACAGCTCTTTAATACGTAGCCACCTCTTTTTCAAGGGACCAAAAGTAATTGGACAATTGACTCAGAAGGCTGCAAAAAAAAATAAAAAATAACAAGGCTGCATGGGCTCTTCCCTCGTTAACCTGTCATCAATTAAGCAGTTAAAAGGTCTGGAGTTGGTTCCAGGTGTGGCGTTTGCATTTGGAAGCTGTTGCTGTGAACACACAACATGTGGCCAAAGGAGCGCTCAATGGAGGTGAAACAGACCATCCTGAGGCTGAAAAAAAAGAAGAAATCCATCAGAGAGATAGCAGAAATGTTAGGAGTGGCCAAATCAACAGTCTGGTACATTCTGAGAAAAAAAGAGTGCACTGGTGAGCTTGGGAACTCAAAAAGGCCTGGACGTCCACGGAAGACAACAGTGGTGGATGATCACAGAATCCTTTCCTGTGAAGAACAACCCCTTCACAACATCCACTCAAGTGAAGAACACTCTCCAGGAAGTAGGTGTATCAGTATCTAAGTCTACCATAAAGAGAAGACTTCATGAGAGTAAATACAAAGGATTCACCGCAAGGTGCAAACCATGAATCAGCCTCAAAAATAGAAAGGCCAGAATTGACTTTGCCAAAAAACACCTGAAGAAGCCAGCCCAGTTCTGGAACAGCATTCTTTGGACAGATGAGACTAAGATCAACCTGTACCAGAATGATGGGAAGAAGAAAGTTTGGAGAAGAACTGGAACAGCTCATGATCCAAAGCACTACATCTTCTGTAAAACATGGCAGTGTGATGGCATGGGCATGCATGGCTTCCAATGGCACTGGGTCACTTGTGTTTATTGATGATGTGACAAAAGACAGAAGCAGCCGGATGAATTCTGAAGTGTATAGGGATATACTTTCTGCTCAGATTCAGCCAAATGCAGCAAAGTTGATTGGACGGCGCTTCACCAATGATCCAAAACATACTGCAAAAGCAACCCGGGAGTTTTTTAAAGCAACGAAGTGGAATACTCTGCAGTGGCCGAGTCAATCACCAGATCTCAACCCAATCGAGCATGCATTTCACTTGCTCAAGACAAAACTTAAGGCAGAAAGACCCACAAAGAAGCAACAACTGAAGACAGCTGCAGTAAAGGCCTGGCAAAGCATCACAAAGGAGGAAACCCAGCGTTTGGTGATGTCCATGGGTTCCAGATTTCAGGCAGCCATTGCCTGCAAAGGATTCTCAACAAAATATTGAAAAGTAACATTTTACTTAGGGTTATGTTTATTTGTCCAATTACTTTTGAGCCCCTGAAATGAGGAGTGTTTGTATAAAAATAGCTACAATTCCTACATGTTTAATCATATATTTTTGTTCAACCCCTTGAATTAAACCTTAAAGTCTGCACTTCAATTCCGTTGTAGTTGTTTCATTTCAAATCCAATGTGGTGGCATGCAGAGCCCAAATCATGAAGATTGTGTCACTGTCCAAATATTTCTGGGCCTAACTGTATTTTAATATTACTTTTTGTATGTAGAATCCCTCGGTTATTGTTATTACCATTACTAGGGGTGGGAATTGCGAGGAACCTCGCAATTCGATTCAGATACTTGATCACGATACGATCTTTTCGCGATTCAATGATAATCACAATATTGCACAATTGAGTATCGCAATGCCATAGCGTTCAGATATTTTTCACCTTATTCAACCTCCAATCATGTCCCAAAGTAAAACTGTTGACATCTCTTTCATATAATAAAGGATTCTCTGGGCTTCATTTTCCACAGAAATGTGTCTCTCCACACAGGGAGGGCAGTGTATGGTGTTGTTTGGAATAGATTCCCACTCCAGCTACATTTATCTGACTCTGTGGACACTTACAAAGCAGCTGAAAACTTTTTTGTTTGAAGAGGTTTTCTGTTGAGTTTCAATTCAACTGCTTTTTCAAGGAACCCTGTACTGGTCATTATAACAACATTAATCCTGCTTTAGGTATTACTTACATATAAACCAAAAATGTTTTTATTCAGTAAAAATAACCCCCTAGAGTCACTATACTGAATAATTTTATCCCATGAAAACTCAGTCAAAACCAGTGGGGAGCAGCCATCGCCAGCCGGAAGTGACATACAATTGTTGTTTCCGGCTTTACTGCGGACGAGTAAATGTGTTTACCGTGGACGAGTAAAAGCATTCGGCAGATGCTCAATGGGTCGAGAGCCGAGTTGAAAGCAACACAAAATCTGCATGGATATATATTGCACAAACTGTCCTTGGAAATGGCCTTCATTACCAGCATGATTCGCAGTTACCTCCGGGGACCAGCAGCTAAAGGGGACCTGACGAACAGGCAAGTTCCCAGTCAAGTAACTTCAGAATACGTTGAATAAATCTTGATAGACTAGAATTTTATTTCATTAAATTATATGTGGGTAGATTTGCTTGTACATGGTTGTAAAAAATTACATAAAATTCTGATGTTGAAACTTTGTTGACTGCTATACTGCAGCCCATTCAGTCACACAAAGCAACGACTGTGTGTCACTGCTGTGCTGAAACTGGCCATGGAGGAGTCAAGATGTTGCTCACCATGACTGACAGAGCACAGTGACTTGAAACTCGCTTATATTTGAGAAGGAATCATGACCAAAATTACTGGACGGAACCACTAGTATCATATTTGATCCTTTGACATAGCTTTTGATTAAAATTCACTGCAGGTACCCATTAATGGTAAGTCTGATATTTTTAAGTTATTTTAATCTGGTGTTTTAACTTGTTTTTGTATTTTTTTTAATTATTTTTATCTATCAAATTCCTTTTATGCTATTTTATTGTACAGCACTTTGTGACTATATGTCTCTGAAAAGCACTTCATAAATAAACTTTACTTACTTTTTCTCCAACGCTGCTTGCAAGTTCCATGCCGGTGTTTTTAGCTTAGCTATTGCTAATGCTGCTCCGAGACGTGGGCTGGCCCGCATATTTGTTTTTTTGTTGTTTTTTTTGTGCAGAGCTTCTTTTGGGTTGTATGTCATGTCAAGGTCTTTCCTTACATCTTTGTTATAAAATCCTAAAAAGGCCCGATATTTGTGCTAACTTTGAGCTGCTTCCTAGTTTTCAAAGTTGGCTGGAAATCTTGCAAGATAAGATATGACTTCCACCAACAATGGTCGCTTTTGCGCCATTCTGGCTGCAAATCTCATGAGACAAGCTGTGAATTCACTTGACTAGGTGCTTGCTTTGCACCATCTAGTGGACTGAAAACGCAATTGATTGAATACCCAAGAGAGCATGCAATGTTTACCTGAATATACATAATTAATAAAAGATCAATCCATGCGTTTAGGGATCAGTGCATCGTCGTCAGTGTCAAGTATTGCAATCCATCACTGAATCAATCTTTTGTCCCACCCCTAATGGTCAGTAATGGTCCGTTGCTGTTATTGATATTAGTTAGCTTCCAGTTGCTAGTGTGTTATTTATTATAATAAATTTAGACTCACTCCTAATAACAGTGCATAGACTCAAATGAACATGAATGAGCTCGTGCAAAGACTTTGCACAATACATGTCATTACACAGGTCCATTATAGCCCATGATGCAGTGGTATTTGGAATGGAAGAGACATAAACAACATGATAGCTGTGCTGTGCTAAGCTAACTGGGGGAACTAATAAATGGCACAGTATGGTTACAAAAACAATCAAAATGTGAAACACGAACTCTATAAAAAATGTGCACCATTTCCAATATGTACAATAATAAGTCAAAGTGATAAAATTGATTTATTGATGAGAAAGCACCAGGGAATGGGCAAATATAATGGAATCGGAGCTGCTCGGGGTCTGGAATGTGGAAGTACATCATTGTACATTGTCCAAGAGGTCCATTATGTTTTAATGGGAAGGCACATTAGGGTAGGATTTGCATTAGAATAGACTGTTTACTTATTTATTGAAGGATTTAATATTTTTATTACATAGTGTGGTTTTCTATAGGAGAGGTAGGGAAACAGTCAGGAATTTCTTAGTCAGCGGCAGCCTACAGATAGTGTGTGAGGTGGGGGCGCTAAAAATGTTCATGATATGAAACGATGAGGGCCAGGGACTTAGCCAGACTGTATCTATCCATTGTGTGTTTGTGGATACCCTGTTGTGAGTTTTGAACACCAACGTTATGGAAATGTCAAAGTAAAAAAAAAAAAAAACTAAAGCTGGGAAATGTGGCATTTATAAACTGTAGTAGAACTCATTATAATAACGGTAATCAATAACAAAGGGAAAATTACCTAAAACAGCAATAATATACTAATAATATGTTAGTATATGCATATTTCCTTCCACAGCTGTATTGGAAAAGCAGTTTGGACAGCCTATTTGCACAATTTGCTCCTGTGAGCACACGGAGCATAAGCTCCATGGAGAGGCATAAATCAGGCTTTACCTGCAGTCCACAGGCTGCTTTCTGGTCGGGATGCACACCAGCACCATACATGTCCATTTCCCCGTCTGACAACATTCCAACACAAGTGTATGGAGAGAGAGCAGCATGATCCATCTCTGTTTCCTCTTCCGACAATAGTCCACCAGTGGGTGTATGGGGAGAGAGCCGCAGGGGACGGGAAGAGATTTGGGGTGCGCTCGATTCTTCTCCTGGCTTACAGCTCGAAGGGCCTTATATGAGCCAATTATAATAAATAAATGTTAATATAGTTAAATGTAAATATAGTTTTGGTGTTCCAGCACCGAGCAGTAACCTGTATCCTCCATCTGCCTGTCAGTTCACAATGTCTATATTGTGGAGAGAGACCTGCGGCTCCTAAACTCCACCGACTGTGTTAGGTTCAGGTTCAGGTTCAGGTTCAGGTTACTTTATTTGTACCCGTAGGTAGATTTGTTTTGCAGTTGGTGACATCCATATTTACAAGCCACTAATTACATTCAACATAGACACAAACACAGGCACACATCTTACAAAATAGGTAAATATAAAATATGTACAATATAATTTTTATAGCTTGTTCAACTCTTTGACAGCAGCAGGGACAAAGCTGTTTTTGTAGCGCTGGGTTCTACTTTTTGGGACAGCAAACCTCCGTCTGGAGGGAAGAAGCTGAAAGTTGCAGTGCAAAGGGTGGGAGTCATCATTTAAAATCGAGTCGGCCATCCTCTGTACTTGTCTGGTGTACAGGGATGTCAGGCTCAGCTGTGACTCACCAAGCAAACGACTGGACCATCTGACTACCTGATCCAAGGATTTCCTCTGTTTCAGTTTTATCTGACCAAACCATGACATTAAAGAAAAGGATAAAACAGATTCAATAAAAGCCCGATAGAACATAGTCATTATGGTTCGGTCAATTTGGAAGCGTGCAAGTTTCCTCAAACAATGCAAATTTTGCTGACCCTTTTTGCACACCCTTTCACAGTTCACCTCAAAGTTCAATCCACTATCAATAATTGTCCCAAGATATTTGTACGATTGTACACATTCGGTGGTCTGGCCTTTTAGTATGGTGACTTTGTGCCTGGGAGTTTTCCTCCTAAAGTCAATAATCATATCTTTCGTTTTTGTTGTATTCAGCTGCAGGTAGGAATCCTCACACCAGTGAACAAAGTCATCAACTACTGGGCCGTGGCCACTCTCACCATCCTGGAGGAGACTGACAATGACTGAGTCATCAGCATACTTTATAATGTGTCTGTTGTCATGTCTGCTCCGACACATGTTTGTGTACAGGATGAAGAGTAGTGGTGACAACACACACCCCTGAGGAGAGCCAGTAGAAGAGCACTTTAGGTCAGACAATGTGCCATTGACCCTTACTCTCTGCGTCCTGTTGGTTAAGAAATCCAGAATCCAACCCACCAGATTATTGCTTAAATCAAATTGTTGCAGGAGCCTTTCAACTAAAATATGAGGTTGGATTGTATTAAAGGCAGAAGAAAAGTCCACAAATAAAAGCCTGGCGTGTGTCCCATTAAAATCCAGATGTTTAAAAAGCATGTCAAACAGAGTGACAGTGGCATCCTCCACTCCTCTGTGAGGCCTATAGGCAAACTGCAGAGGATCCAATGCATGTTCAGTCTGCCTTAGGACCTCACGTCTGACCAGTTTTTCAAAAATTTTCATTAAAATTGAAGTCAAAGCAACTGGTCTAAAGTCGTTTACCGTTTTAGGACAGCTGGATTTTGGAACGGGAACAACCACGGCATCTTTCCAGATCTTAGGCACATGTTGTGTCTGTAAGGACTTATTGAAAATATAATGAAATATAGGACTCAGTTCATGTGCACAGGACTTTACCAGGCGTCCACATATATTATCAGGGCCCTGACTTTTGTTCACTTTTACAGCGCGGAACTCCCTTTTAACATCCTGCATCTCAATATTAAAGTGCTGATTGTCTTTGAGTTTCTGTTTCAAATCTTGGATTTCTGTGCTAAAATCAAAGGAGTCAAAACGACCATAAAAACAATTAAGAGCATTAGCCAGCTCTGTGTCTGAACTAAAACCATCTAAAAACACACGATTACTGCACTCTGTGCTCTGAAGGCCTGCAATAGTTTTCATACTGGCCCAGGCCGAACCCAGTTTATTTGCTGCCATCTTGCTTTCCAACTCTGATTTATAATTCTGTTTTGCTCTTAAAATTTCGGCCTTCAGCTCCTTGGTGGCAACCTGTAGCGCAGAAACAGACCCTTGTTTAAAGGCAAGAGCTTTCCTCTGTAAGCAGGATTTAACTGATTTAGTAACCCATGGTTTGTTGTTGGGATATATTTTGACACGTTTACGTGGAACAATCTTATTTTGACAGTGAGCCATGTATGAGCATGTGAGCTCAGCCAGAGAGTCCAAATCATCCCCGCAGGCCATTATGAACATCTTCCAGTCTGTACAGTCAAAGCATTCCTGGAGGCTGTGCTCTGAATCTTCTGTCCACACATCAATGTCTCTGGTCTCCACTTTGCCTCTTCTGAGAGCAGTTTTATATGTGGGCAGCAAATGAACACAGTTGTGATCTGATGATCCTAAAGGAGGAAGGGGGAGTGATTTATAGGCCCTCTCTATGGATCCATAGCACAGGTCCAATGTCTTTTTTCGCCTGGTTGGGCAGGAGACATACTGATGAAAGTTTTTAAGTGTCTTCTTTAAAGAAACATGGTTAAAATCCCCAAGAATGAAGTTTGGCGCCTCTGGAGAAATTGACTGCAGCCACTGCACCACATCAGAGATGGTGCTGGAGGCGGAGTCAGCGTCTGCCCTCGGATGAATGTACACAGTTGTGATGAAAAGTTGGGGAAACTCTCGAGGCAAATAAAAGGGGCGTAGTGACACAGACAGCAGCTCCACATGGGGTGTACAGATGCGCTCTCTGACCGTGACAGATGTGCAGTACTGCTTATTAATGTATAAACATACTCCGCCCCCCTGACGCTTCCCAATTACCTCTTCCTGCCGATCCGAGCGCAGCGGAGCTCCAAAGCCGTCAATCCACAGGTCTGCATCTCGATCATGCGCAGTAAGCCAAGATTCAGTGAAAGCCATGACGCAGCAGTTCTTAAAATCCTTCTGGTAACGTACATTGCCTTGAATTTCCTCCACCTTGTTTCTCACAGACTGTGCATTCCCAAAAATGATCGAAGGAAGAGGAATGTTACCAAACTGACGTCTCCTAAGGCGCAATTTCACACCTCCACGTCTTCCACGCTTCCTCCTGCCGCTTCTTTTTTCACCGCTGTGACCGTCTCTCAAAATAAAGTCCGGCAGATGAAAGGTGTGCTTGATTCCTCCCACGGCGTGCACCTCCACTGGTAAAGGTCAGTTAAAAAAGTCACCTTTGACCTTTTTTATGGTCAGGTGGTCAGTGAAACCATGTGAGGTGCACTCTTCAGATACTGTGGCATCACCATGCAAAAGATGAGAACCTACGGCCAAGTGGCTTCTGAGTTAGAAGGGGTACAAAATTTCTGTCGTATACAAACAGCCTGGGATAGGCTCCAGCCCCCCCGCAACCCGAAAAGGATTAAGCGGAAGAAGATGGATGGATGGATGGTACATACAGCCTGCTGGAGAACATCAGGGCTACCAAGAATGTTCATGTTTTTAAAGACCTACTATTTTAACTTAGCTTTTCCTTAGTTTTCTATTTTAATTGTCTTAATTTATGATTTTAAACCTACTCTATGTTGTGTCTGTTTGATTGTATTTTAAGTGTTGTTTTATTCTTTTAGTTACAGTGCATCCGGAAAGTATTCACAATGCTTCACTTTTTTCACATTTTTTATGTTACAGCCTTAGTTACAGTCTTAGTACTTGTGTTGATACCATTGTACCCACCATACAAGTCAGGAAGTTCCCCAACCAGAAGCCCTGGATCAACAGTCAGGTACGTCAGATGCTGCGTGCTCGCTCTCTTGCATTTGTCAGGCAATGAGGCCGAGTACAAAGCTGCAAAGTATGGACTGAGGAAGGCTATAACAACAGCCAAGAGACAGTACAGAGAAAAGCTGGACTGCCTCTACTCCTCTCCTGACCCAGGGCGCATGTGGCAAGGCCTGCAGCACATCACTGACTACAAGAGAACCACCAGCAACGCCACCAGCTCCACAGACAGCCTGCCAGATGATCTCAACACCTTTTACACCTGCTTTGAGACCTCCAGATTCAGTGCAGAGAGGAGTCACATGCACCCTCCCCCTCCACTTAAAGTCTCATCAGACCAGGTAAACAAAGCACTGAGGACTATCAACCCCCACAAGGCAGCAGGACGAGACAATATCCCTGGGCGGGCTCTTAGAGCATGTGCTGCCGAGCTGACTGATGTTCTCACGACCATCTTTAACCACTCTCTCAACCAGAGCATAGCCCCCTCCTGCTTCAAAACCACAACCATCGTCCCCCTCCCCAAAAAGAGCCCGCCGACTTGCCTGAATGATTACAGGCCAGTAGCACTCAAGCTGGATTCATGCTGCACCTCTGCTGTCCGCGTACATGTAACCGGAAACCTTGTGTGACGAAATTTACATCATAAGATAAGATAAGATAAGATAAGCCTTTATTAGTCCCACAACGGGGAAATTCCAGGATTGCAACAGCACAGGGATAGCAACACTCAGAGCAACAATCAGAAGGCAAGAAAAAAAACAAGCAAGCAAGAGCAGCTAATATACTGTACATATGTACATATTACTATAAAATATATATATACACACACACACACAGACACACAGTGCAGAGCATTGTAGCTGGATGGAATAAATACAGTATATGAATATATGAACACACAGTGCAGAGCATTGTAGCTAGATGGAATAAATATGTAAATATATAAACACCCACAGTACGGAGCATTGCAGCTAGGTGGAATAAATATGCAAGTATATAAACACACACAGTGCGGAGCAATGTAGCTAGATGGAATAATATGTAGATATATAAAAACACAGTGCGGAGCATTGTAGCTAGATGGAATAAATACTGTATATAGATATATAAATATAAACACACCCAGTGCTGAGCATTGTAGCTAGATGGAATAAATATGTAAATATATAAACACACACAGTGCAGAGCATTGTTGCTAGGTGGGATGAAACAGCATAACCATCTAGTTATCCTACATGGTATGATTATGTGCCCATACATATTCTCACCCTCCATAGCGACCGGTATGTTCCTAGTTGTATGCCGGAGAGGACCATTGTGTAAGTCTATTGCATCTTTTGCATTCAAAAAAACTATTAGTTTGTTACGTCTTTTTGCTATCTCTGCGAGCAGCCCTGCTTAGGTTGTACAGTCTGACAGCCGTTGGTAGGAAGGACCTACGAAACCTCTCGGTTGTGCACCTGGGATGATGTAGTCTGCTGCTAAATGAGCTCCTCAGTGCATCCAGTATGTCCTGCATAGGGTGGAACTTGGACTCCAGCAGAGATGACAGTTTAGCCACCGTCCTTCTCTCTCCTATCTCCTCCATCGGATCAAGGCGCTGCCCCAGGACAGAGCTAGCTTTCTTTCATCGTCTCCACTCCACTAGTGTCCACAGTGCTCGACCGCGGACGACTGTGTGCAGCCCAAATTTTGTGACCACGCCACCTGCCCACAACCTGAACGCGTTGAAAAGTGCATGCGCACGACTGAACGTCCCATTCACAAGGTGGCGATATCGATACAGCATACCAAGAAAAAGTAGATGAAGAAGACAATGAGGAAGCGGAAGACGAAAATAAACATACATGATCATGCATACATACTTCAGCAGCAGCAGCAGCATCTTCGTGCAAAAGGAGTGAAAACCGGGAAGTCAAGCAGCAGAAAGCAAGCAGTGTTTCTTCGTTGGTGAAAATCCTGGTGTGGCAGCGCATTGGCGCTACCTATAGGGCGGGTGTGAAACTACAAATGTTGGTTGTGCGCATGCGTCAACCGCTTGGCCTGGGTGATAAAAAAAGTAAACATATACAGCGCCACATGCGTGCCGGGTTCGTCCAAAGCGCACGCAGACCAAAGCAGACTAGAGGGGAAATGCAGCATGAATAAGCCTTCACTCCAACAGAGTGGTGCTGGCCCTCATTCAGGACAGCATACCGGATACCCTGGACCCCCTGCAGTATGCCTACCGGCCCAACAGGTCCACCTCAGACACCATTGCTGCTGCACTCCATTATCCCCTCTCCTACCTGGAAGATAAAGACTCCTATATCAGGATGCGCTTTGTTGACTACAGCTCCATCTTCAACACGGTCATCCCCCACAAACTCACCTACAAACTGTCTTCACTTGGCCTGCACCCCACCCTCTGTGACTGGCTACTGGACTTTTTGACTGGCAGGCGTCGGTCTGTCAGGATTGGTAATGGGACCTCAGCCAGCATCATCACGAACACAGGTGTCCCACAGGGTTGTGTTCTCAGTCCCATCCTCTACAGCCTCTTCACCCATGACTGTGTTGCCTCCCACAAGGACAATATCATCGTAAAGACAGTGATGGCAGTGATATGACGCATCACTGGTGGCGATGAAGCATTCTATAGGAGGGAGGTGGCAAGCCTGGTGTCATGGTGTGAGGACAACAACCTCACCCTCAACACGGACAAGACACAGGAGATGATAGTGGGCATGAGGAAAGGGAGGAGGAGACACCATCAGCTGCTGTTCATCCGGAAGCTTGAAGTGGAGAGGGTGAGCAACTTTAAATACCTGGGCATCCACATCAGCGAGGACCTTACGTGTACACACAACACCACAGAGCTGGTTAAGAGAGCTCAATAGTGGCTGTACTTTCTGTGGAGGATGGGGAAGTTTGGCATGTCCCCCAAGATCCTCAACAACTTCTACAGCTGCATCATCAAGAGCATCTTGACCAAACTGTATCACTGCGTAGTATGGCAGCACTACTGCTTTGGACTGCAAACGCCTGCAGAGAGTGGTGAAGACAGCTGAGAAGATCATCAGGAGTCCACTCCCCTCTCTGCAGATCATCTATCACCGCAGAGTCCAAAGGAGAGCTGCCTCAATCCTGCAGGACCCCACCCACCCCCAGCACAGAATGTTCACACTTCTACCCTCAGGCCGAAGGTACAGAAGTGTGAAATGCAGGACATCCAGGCTAAAAAAAACTCCTTCTTTCCCATTGCCATCAGACTCCTGAACAAATAACACAACTCTGGACACAGCTTTGCAATAGGAATTCACGCACTGGATGCTATGTTCATTTGCACATTGTGCATAGTCTCACCTCGTTTCACGTCCATATCATCTCTGCTGCTAAATTATCATTGTACAGTCTACTGGGTATTATCAGGGCACACAGCTTTATACAGAGGAATTCTCACACTGGATGCTAATTTGTACATTGCTCATTTGCACATTGTACATAGTCTCATGCCATCTCACTTTCACATCATCTCTGATATTAAAATTACCATTGTACAGTCTGTTAGGTATCATCAGAGACAAGTCACACTCACTCAGTGAATTTTTATTTTACTCAGGGACGTGTTACAGTCACCCAGTGAATTTTCATTCTTCTTGTTTCCTCTAGTCTTAACTGCTTTAACTGTCGTAATTGCTTTTAATGTGTATTTATTAGTGTTAGTATTAACCCCTTGCACTCCAGTCAATTTTCCTAAAAACGCCAAAAAATAATGTGCCCAAAGTAAATCGAAAGCTGTTATTCAACCCTTTGCAGCATCTTCATGGGGTTGGTCTCATTTAAAAGAAAACACTTTGAATTTTTTGGCAAAAAAAAACATGATCTCTCTAAGTGCTCCGGCCACTGAGTTACAGTCATCTAAACATAGTGAACTTGAAGAAAATAATTTGGCCTGGGTGTTTTTTTGGATACAAATGCTTGCAAATAACACACAGCTTCAGATCCGGGCTGGAAAATGCAACAGAAATGTAGAACCAAGTGTTATCCAGCTGAGGTCCAAATTTTGTAACAATACCACAAAAAATGAATATATTACGCAGCTTTGTTCTCAGGCTGTTCCCAGGTGTTTTGGAACTGTACCAAATTGTGCCAAATGGCACAGTTTGATAAAACGTCTATAACTTTTGAATGATTCAACATAAAAGCTTCATCTTGGGCTCAAATGAAAGGTCACATTCAGGGCTGTGTCTGTGTGTGTGTGTGGGAGGGGGTTGTTCCCCCACCCCCCCGCTACAGAGGACGGAGATCGGCCCTCGCTACATGACGGATTACACACTCGGATGTGGCATGTTTCCACAGCAACGCTGTCACCGCGGCTCCCCCCACCCCCCCGCTACAAATTCGTAGCGGTGGGGGGGGGGGGCGTTCACGGTTTGGAGGCGGTGAAGAACCGTGTAACGCGGCGCACGCACTTCGTGCTTCGTGTGCCATACAGTTGTAATTTATCGGTCAAAAGTCATTTTTTGATTACAATTTTCAGGGATAAATAATAATTTAGCTTATAACACCTTACCTCTTCACAGCCACATTGTCCTGGTGAACTTCTCTTCCCCATTGTCAGATGAACGCGACGCTGGTCCGCTCGTGGATCCCGGTCAAAACATAATTCCATTATTGCAGTTTTGGCGAATGATTTACGACCTTTGTCGTCGGCCTCCGTCGGTCTATGATGACGGAAGAGAATCCTAAACGTCTATTCTGCTGGAATGAGTGCAGGTCGCACTTGTGGGTGGCCTTCGTGCTGCTGGGTCTGCAGCAGGTTCTTCCTGCATCCTTTTTTTTCATCTGTGGCAGCAGTAAGTCTCTCTTCACCCAGCCCGAAACTTCTGTGCTTCAATTGGCTCCTGCATTCACAGTAGGCAGGTCCTCCTTCCAAGGTTTTCATTCATTGGTTCTTCAAGGTTTCAGAAACCCAATTCAAGGCTCTTATTAGTCGAATGAGAGGTCAATCAGATGAACTAATCTGTTCGCGGCTGTGTCTGCAGGTTTTATTTTCAGTGCGCGCTTGGGACGCCACACCACCTACATCACCACCATCAGGATCATGCGTCCGAGAGCGCACGAGGGCGCACGAGAGCGCCCTTGTGCGCACTAGGACACAGAGACTTGCCCGTCCGCGGTACAACGGAGCGCAAGAGGTTAAGGTGTGTTTATTACCTTTATTAGCATTAGTATTGATGTGCGTTTATTACCTTGGCATTCGTTGCAGACAGCAGAGTAAGAATTTCATTGCTCAGGACATGTTGCATTTCTTAACTGTACACATGATAATAAAGTCCTTGAATCCTTATTCCAAACTGGATTAAATTAATTTTTTTCCTCAAAATCCTACATACAATACCACATAATGAAAATGTGAGAAAAGTTTTTGGAGATTGTTGCAAATTTATTAAAAATAAAAAACTAAGAAATCGCATGTACACAAGTATTCACAGCCTTTTCTCAATACTTTGCTGATGTACCTTTGGCAGCAATTACAGCCTCAAGTCTTTTTGAATATGATGCCACAAGCTTGGCACACCTATCTTTGGGCAGTTTCGCCCAATTCTTCTTTGCAGCACCTCTCAAGCTCCATCAGGTTGGATGGGAAGTGTCGGTGCACAGCCATTTTCAGATTTCTCCAGGGATGTTCAATGGGATTCAAGTCTGGGCTCTAGCTGGGCCGCTCAAGGACATTCACAGAGTTGTTCTGAAGCCACTCCTTCGATATCTTGGCTGTGTGCTTAGGGTCGTTGTCCTGCTGAAAGATGAACCGTCGCCCCAATCCGAGATCAAGAGCGTTCTGGAGCAGGTTTTCATCCAGAATGTCTCTGTACATTGCTGCATTCATCTTTCCCTCTATCCTGACTAGTCTCCCAGTTCCTGCCACTGAAAAACATCCCCACAGCATGATGCTGCCATCACCATACTTCATTGTAGGGATGGTATTGGCCTGGTGATGACTGGTGCCTGGTTTCCTCCAAACATAATGCCTTGCATTCACGCCAAAGAGTTCAATCTTTGTCTCATCAGACCAGAGAATTTTGTTTCTCATGGTCTGAGAGTCCTTCAGGTACCTTTTGGCAAACTCCAGGCATGCTGCCATGTGCCTTTTACCAAAGTCTGGCCACTCTACCATACAGGCCTGATTGGTGGATTGCTGCAGAGATGGTTGTCTCTCTGGAAGGTTCTCCTCTCTCCACAGAGGAACGCTGGAGCTCTGACAGAGTGATCATCGGGTTCTTAGTCACCTCCCTGACTAAGGCCCTTCTCCCCCGATCGCTCAGTTTAGATGGCCAGCCAGCTCTAGGAAGAGTCCTGGTGGTTCTGAACTTCTTCCATTTACAGAAGATGGAGGCCACTGTGCTCATTGGGACCTTCAGAGCAGCAGAAATATTTCTGTACCCTTCCCCAGATTTGTGCCTTGAGACAATCCTGTCTTGGAGGTCCACAGACAGTTCCTTTAACTTAATGCTTGGTTTGTGCTCTGACGTGCACTGTCAACTGTGGGACCTTATATAGACAGGTGTGTGCCTTTCCAAATGATGTCATCAACTGAATTTATCACAGGTGGACTCCAGTTAAGCTGCAGAAACATCTCAAGGATAATCAGTGGAAACAGGATGCACCTGAGCTCAATTTTGAGCTTCATGACAAAGGCTGTGAATACTTATGTACATGTGATTTCTTTTTTTTTTTTTTTTTTTTTTTTGTGACAAATTTGCAAAAATCTCAAAACTTTATTCACGTTGTCATTATGGGGTATTGTGTGTAGAATTTTGAGGAAAAAAATCAATTTTGGAATAAGGCTGTAATATAACAAAATGTAGAAAAAGTGAAGCGTCATGAATACTTTCCGGATGCGCTGTATCTTACTTGCCTAGTCTTTTTACCAGCAGATTACCTTATTATTATTTATCAGTGATTGTTTTATTTTTTTAATCACCCTGTCCAAGCTCTGGCATTTCCTCATGGGGAGCCCTCCAGTGGGGAACTGTGCCTGTTTTCTGGCTGCGGGGCGCTGGCCTGTGATTGCCCTGGTCTGCCCGGCTGAGGGATTGTGCGCTGCCCTCCGGTTGAACTTGGGTGGTCTCAGAGGTGGTGTTCCTGTAGCCCTGGACTTAGCATTTTCATTGCTGGTGATGGCTCCCTAGTGATGGCGCTTCCACGCTTGGATCCTCGGTTCCCAGCCATAAGCTATAAGCCATAAGTCTTACACAGGTGAAAGTTTCGTGGTGTGTGTGTGTGTGTGTGTGGGGGGGGGTAATTGTGTTTTATTTCAATGTGTGAAGCAGTTTGTGTTTCACCTTTTTGTATGAAAAGTGCTATATTCTGTAAATAAAGCTTTCTTAGATTGATTGATTGATTGATACATAAATACCCACACCACAGAATCCCATATACAGTGGGGCAAAAAAGTATTTAGTCAGCCACCAATTGTGCAAGTTCTCCCACTTAAAAGATGAGAGAGGTCTCCAATTTTCATCATAGGTATACCTCAACTATGAGAGACAAAATGAGAAAAAAATCCAGAAAATCACATTGAAGGATTTTTAATGAATAAATTGGTAAATTCGTCAGTAAAATAAGTATTTGGTCACCTACAAACAAGCAAGATTTCTGGCTCTCACAGACCTGTAACTTCTTCTTTAAGAGGCTCCTCTGTCCTCCACTCGTTACCTGTATTAATGGCACCTGTTTGACCTCGTTATCAGTATAAAAGACACCTGTCCACAACCTCAGTCAGACTCCAAACTCCACTATGGCCAAGACCAAAGAGCTGTCAAAGGACACCAGAAACAAAATTGTAGACCTGCACCAGGCTGGGAAGACTGAATCTGCAATAGGTAAGCAGCTTGGTGTGAAGAAATCAACTGTGGGAGCAATTATTAGAAAATGGAAGACATACAAGACCACTGATAATCTCCCTCGATCTGGGGCTCCACGCAAGATCTCACCCCGTGGGGTCAAAATTATCACGAGAACGGTGAGCAAAAATCCCAGAACCACATGGGGGGACCTAGTGAATGACCTGCAGAGAGCTGGGACCAAAGTAACAAAGGCTACATCAGAAACACACTACACCGCCAGGGACTCAAATCCTGCAGTGCCAGACGTGTCCAGGCCCGTCTGAAGTTTGCTAGAGAGCATTTGGATGATCCAGAAGAGGATTGGGAGAATGTCCTATGGTCAGATGAAACCAAAATAGAACTTTTTGGTAAAAACTCAACTTGTCGTGTTTGGAGGAGAAAGAACACCATACCTACTGTGAAGCATGGGGGTGGAAACATCATACTTTGGGGCTGTTTTTTTGCAAAGGGACCAGGACGACTGATCCGTGTAAAGGAAAGAATGAATGGGGCTATGTATCGTGAAATTTTGAGTGAAAACCTCCTTCCACCAGCAAGGGCATTGAAGATGAAACATGGCTGGGTCTTTCAGCATGACAATGATCCCAAACACACTGCCTGGGCAACAAAGGAGTGGCTTCGTAAGAAGCATTTCAAGGTGCTGGAGTGGCCTAGCCAGTCTCCAGATCTCAACCCCATAGAAAATCTTTGGAGGGAGTTGAAAGTCTGTGTTGCTCAGCGTCATTGCTCTAGAGGAGATCTGCATGGAGGAATGGGCCAAAATACCAGCAACAGTGTGTGAAATCCTTGTGAAGACTTACAGAAAACGTTTGACCTCTGTCATTGCCAACAAAGGGTATATAACAAAGTATTGAGAAGAACTTTTGTTATTGATCAAATACTTATTTTACCAAGGAATTTACCAATTAATTCATTACCTCCGCCAAGGAGGTTATGTTTTCATCGGCGTTGGTTTGTCTCTGTCTGTCTGTCTGTTTGTTTGTTAGCAACATAACTCAAAAAGTTGTGGACGGATTTTCATGAAATTTTCACAGATTGTCCAAAATGGGGTATCCTACAAATGATTACATTTTGGTGGTGATCCGGATCACCATCCAGAAGAAAACCGCCATTACGGAAAATGCGATTTTCGTGAATAACTACTGAACCACTAATCCTATCATTGTCAATCCAATTGCTAGTCATATGTTTTCATGGTCAAGGAATCTGAAAACGTACACACAAACACTGTATGGGGTGAACTGTGGCGCTTGGTGGAGGTCTGCGCTCTCAGAGTGCTTTTCTAGTTAAAAATCCTTCAATGTGATTTTCTGGATTTTTTTTTCTTATTTTGTCTCTCATAGTTGAGGTATACCTATGATGAAAATTGGAGACCTCTCTCATCTTTTGAAGTTTTTTTTTTTTTTTTTTTTTTTTTGAGCTGGACGACACAGAAACTTTATTCCATCTCCAACATACAGCACAGTAAAAGAGCTCCCGGGTCTCTGTGCATTCCTCTTTTATATCTTTAATACCATACATTGAGACCCGGAACTTCTGACCATTATACACTGCTGATCTCTCTCAGAGCCACGGTACCGGGCCTGTAATGGTGAGGCTTCTTCACTCCGCCGGTGGCCGGAGCGCTTTTTCCGAGCAGCCTTGGTGGCTAGCTGCTTCCTGGGGAGCTTTTTCCTCCAGTAGATTTACGGGCGGTCTGCTTGGTTCTTGCCATTGCTCTTTAATCTTGCAATATGCTGACGATATACACTCACCGGCCACTTTATTAGGTACACCATGCTAGTAACGGGTTGGACCCCCTTTTGCCTTCAGAACTGCCTCAATTCTTCGTGGCATAGATTCAACAAGGTGCTGGAAGCATTCCTCAGAGAGTTTGGTCCATATTGACATGATGGCATCACACAGTTGGCGCAGATTTGTCGGCTGCACATCCATGATGCGAATCTCCCGTTCCACCACATCCCAAAGATGCTCTATTGGATTGAGATCTGGTGACTGTGGAGGCCATTTGAGTACAGTGAACTCATTGTCATGTTCAAGAAACCAGTCTGAGATGATTCCAGCTTTATGACATGGCGCATTATCCTGCTGAAAGTAGCCATCAGAAGTTGGGTACATTGTGGTCATAAAGGGATGGACATGGTCAGCAACAATACTCAGGTAGGCTGTAGCGTTGCAACGATGCTCAATTGGTACCAAGGGGCCCAAAGAGTGCCAAGAAAATATTCCCCACACCATTACACCACCACCACCAGCCTGAACCATTGATACAAGGCAGGATGGATCCATGCTTTCATGTTGTTGACGCCAAATTCTGACCCTACCATCCGAATGTCACAGCAGAAATCGAGACTCATCAGACCAGGCAACGTTTTTCCAATCTTCTATTGTCCAATTTCGATGAGCTTGTGCAAATTGTAGCCTCAGTTTCCTGTTCTTAGCTGAAAGGAGTGGCACCCGGCGTGGTCTTCTGCTGCTGTAGCCCATCTGCCTCAAAGTTCGATGTACTGTGCGTTCAGAGATGCTCTTCTGCCTACCTTGGTTGTAACGGGTGGTTATTTGAGTCACTGTTGCCTTTCTATCAGCTCGAACCAGTCTGGCCATTCTCCTCTGACCTCTGGCATCAACAAGGCATTTCCGCCCACAGAACTGCCGCTCACTGGATATTTTTTCTTTTTCGGACCATTCTCTGTAAACCCTAGAGATGGTTGTGCGTGAAAATCCCAGTAGATCAGCAGTTTCTGAAATACTCAGACCAGCCCTTCTGGCACCAACAACCATGCCACGTTCAAAGTCACTCAAATCACCTTTCTTCCCCATACTGATGCTCGGTTTGAACTGCAGGAGATTGTCTTGACCATGTCTACATGCCTAAATGCACTGAGTTGCCGCCATGTGATTGGCTGATTAGAAATTAAGTGTTAACGAGCAGTTGGACAGGTGTACCTAATAAAGTGGCCGGTGAGTGTATAATATACAGTATATTGCAATTTCCCATTCTGATCTCTGTCTTGTTTAAGTCCTGGCTAGATCTCATGAGTCACTCCTTTGCTATCTTGACTTAACCAGACAGTGAGCATTTAGCACCACCTAGTGGACTGAAAATTCAACTGGTTTTTTTTTTATTTCAGTTTTTGTAAAGGGTATACAGGTCATTACAGCATTGCATTGTTTACATTTTCATCACATGTTCCCTTATTTTTTGCTATTTGACAACATTGGTAGGATAGTTATTACAACACCCCCCCTTTTTTTTTAAAGTGAAAGAAAAAGTGAAATTAAGGAGAATTAAATAAAAACAAAACAAACAAAAAAAACGAATAAACAAACAAACAGAACAGCTAAAAACAAACAAACAGAAAATTAAGTAATTAAAAGTAAAAGAGCAACTGAGTAGCATTGGAACAAAGAGCGGGACCATTATTGAAATGGTATTTGTCAAAGATTAGATCTAATGGAAGACACATATGCGATCCAGGGTTGCCAAAAGTTCATGAACCCATCCATGTCCTGTCTCAGTGCGAATGTCAACTTTTTCATTGAGTAAATGTCTTGAATCACGTTAATCCAATCTTCAGGTGTAGGACAGTCCTTCAGCATCCATTTTTTAGTTAGGGCTTTTTTACTTGCCAATATTAAAACATTGAATAAGTATTTATCTCCTCATCTTTCCAGTGAGTCCGGTAGTAAACCCAAATACAAAGTTACAAAAGAAAAGGGAACTGTTATTTTGAATATTTTCCCCAATATTGTCTGTACGTTGGTCCAATATTGGTGGATAATTGGGCATGACCAAAACACATGAAAATGATTTGCAGTCTTTTCACCACACAAGCGCCAACAGTTCAACCCCTTATGGGTAAATTTGTTTTGTGCAGGTGTTCTGAAAAATCTTACCAAATTTTTCCATCCAAATTCTCTCCACTGCAGGGAAGAGGTACTTTTCCATTGCTGTTTATTTAGCTTTTCCCATATTTCCAATTGTAAAGTGAAATTCCCCTCTTTTTCCCATCTCTCTTTTATATATGATGTGTTGTCTCCTTTTAAGTCTTGAAGACCTTGGTATATTTTAGAGATGTATCTGATCCCTGGGATCCCTTTATATGCCATTAAGAAGACCTTCAGAACACCTGACTGGGCCCTTTCCAAATCCTCCTTTTTAAGTATACTGTTTATGTGGTGTCTAAGCTGAAAGAACCTGCAAAGGTCTTGATTTATTAGACCTTGTTTTTTCAAATCTTCAAAACTTCTTAAAGTTTGCCCCTTAAAAAAATCGTAATATTTTATCAGCCCTTTCTCTTTCCACTCTTTAAATCTAGTGTCTGTTTTATTGGGGGTAAAGTCTTGATCATAGGCAATCCATTGCAGAAGTCGATAGGGCTCTTTAGCTTGATTCTCTCTGACTATCTTAAACCAAATTTTTAGCGGGGTCTCTATCCACGGGTTGGTGTTATTCAAGAGTTTAGTTAAGGCATTGTTCCCTATTATTGCCTGTAGGGGGATGTCACTTGTTATTTGGCATTCCATCTCCTTCCATTGTGCAGTGTAGACTGGGTTACATATCTCTACTAAAGTTTTAATTTGTGCAGCTATAAAATAGTCCCTGATATTTGGCAGCGTGAGCCCACCTTTGTCTTTGTTTAGCTGTAGGGTTCTATATCTGATTCTAGGTCTCTTACCCTGCCATATGAATCTTGAGATCCTTCTGTCCAGCTCCTGCCATGTTTTTTTGGGAGGTTCTACCGGTATTGTTTGGAAAAGGTATAGAAGACGTGGAAGTATATTCATTTTGACTGCTTCAATTCTTTGTGCAGTACCTAAGAATGGTATCATATTCCATCTTGCTAGGTCAGATTTTATTTTAGTCACCAGTGGATCATAGTTTAGTGTTATAATTTTGTCGAGTTGTTTCGGGATATTGACCCCCAGATATTTCATAGATTCCAACTCCCAGTTAGTTTTGAGTTCATTTAGTGAAAAATGATTTGGGTCATAGTTGAATGTTAAGACTTGGGTTTTATGCATGTTTAATTTGTACCCCGATAAATCTCCATAGTCTGAAAAAACTGAGATTAATTCTGGTAGAGAAGTGTCTGGCTGCCCTAGGTATATTAAAATGTCATCAGCAAAGAGTGCTATTTTATGTTCCTTCTGACCAAGTGTAATACCTTGAATTTCTTGATTTTGTCTTATCCATTGGCTCAGAGGTTCTATGAAGATTGCAAAGAGCAGTGGAGACAGGGGGCAGCCCTGACGACATCCTCTTTCCAGCTCAAAAGATGATGATAAATTACCGTTAATCCTTATTTTAGCTGTTGGTTTTTTATATAATGCCTGTATAGTTCTAATGAAGTTGTTATGAAAATTGAAACTGGATAAGATTCTATATAGGAAAGACCAGTCAACCGAATCAAATGCTTTTTCAGCATCTAATCCCAATATGACTGCATTTAAGTTATATTTTTTTACATGATGAATTATGTGTAAAGTGCGTCGAATGTTGTCTTGTGTCTGTCTTTGTCTTATAAAACCTGTTTGGTCTAAGTGAACTAAGTCTGTCAGTATGTTTTCTAACCTTTTGGCAAGGATAGTGGTAAAAAGCTTATAGTCCTGATTTAATACACTGATTGGTCTGTAGTTGGAGCATTCTAGTTTATCCTTTTCAGGTTTAGGTATAACTGCAATGACCCCTTCTCTCCAGGAGGGGGGGATTTCCCCTGTGTGGAGGACGTAGTTAAATGTTTTCAGGAGGAGAGGAGATAGTTGCTGTTTAAAGGTTTTGTACCATTCTGCTGTATAGCCATCTGCTCCTGGGGATTTGTTAGCTTTAAGTTTCATAATTGCTTTTTCCAATTCTTTAGGTTGTATTTCTGACAGTAGGGTTTTATTTTGTGAATCCGTAAGTTGGGGAAGGTTTAATGTGTTTAGTAATGTCTCGGATGCGTTTTTATGTTTTTTGTGGGAGTATAAGTTCTTGTAGTAATTCTCGAAGCTTTTAAGAATTGTCACGCCGCGCCATTCATCAGCGGCGCCACCTGCTCACGCACCTGACAATCATCAGCGGCGAGGGATAAAGGCCGTCTCGCCCGGAGGCTCGGCCTGAAGCCGTCAGACTTCGTCCCTCACCGTTGTGAGCATACTTCCCTTCAGCGTCACCATTTTGGTAAGAAGATCGCTTACCTCTTTTCTTCAGTCTTCTCCCCTGTGCACAGGTGGATTCCCCAGCGGCGGACATCTCCACTCCATCGCCCAATCCTCGCTGCTGTACAGAGCTCTCCAGGTGGCTGTCTTCCGGGCTTCGCCCCCTTGTTGTGCCAGCTGTCCTGACCCACCAAGTAAGTCCTTCTCTCGCCATAAATCCCTCCTGTGTTGGTGTATGCCCGTCACCCTCTCCCTGTGCTCTCTCCATAGGGTTGCTCGGCTGTACGGTCACCTGCCTCTGTGCCTGGAGCAGACACCATCACCAACACATTTACATCCCGCAGACACGCACTCATTCACTCCTGCTGTTAATAAACTCTTTGAACTACTCTAAGCCTGTGTGTGTGCGTCTCCTGAGCCGTGCGTTATGTCAGTATGGCTTCAGCAGAGCGGCTCGGCGGACGGCGGGCTCGCACACCGGTTTTCCACTCTCGAGGCTAGAGTGGATCAAATAGCTTATCAACAACAGGTGATCTTTAATCAATTATTGAATTTAACTAACCGGTTGGGCCGCTTGGATCCTCAACAGCCGTTCCCCCCGGCTCGTCAGGGTGGCGCGGCTCCTGCTGTTCCAGCGGCCGTCCAGCCAGCTCCGGTGGCACCGGTTCGGCTCACACCGATTCCGACCCCCGCCCGCTTTAGCGGTAAGCTCGGCGGAGCGCGGGGGTTCATTATGCAGTGTGAGTCCGTGTTCCACCGTGTGCCCGGAGATTTTCCCTCGGATCACAGTCGGATTGGTTACATAGGGAATCTTCTGGAGGGGCGTGCGTTAACTTGGACCTACGCCGTAATGGCGAGGCCCAGTTATGCCACCCTCACCTATGACCAGTTCGTGAGGCGCTTTCTGGAGGTCTTTGACCATTCTCAAACCGAGACGGTCCAGGTCGATCGGCTCCTCGCTCTCCAGCAGGGAGGCCGGTCGGCAGCGGACTACTCGGTCGACTTCCGGGTAGCGGCGGAGGAATTGGGCTGGGAGGAACGCTCCCTCTGTGGCCTGTTCCTCCGCAGCCTCAATAGTGATCTGAGGGATGAACTGGCTGGACGGGATATCCCTGGGACGCTAGCGGAGCTGACATCCTTAGCGATAAGTTTGGATAACAGGCTGCGCGAGCGCTCCTCGGGGCGGAAGTCTTCTTCTTCTCGCCCTCGTGGAGTCTCGCCGCACCTGTTCCAAGCTCGCCCCCTGGCGGCGCCGCCAGCATTGTGCCCCGAGGAGTCGGAGCCGATGGTGACGGGCTGGACCAAGCTTTCCCCTGCGGAGAAACAACGCCGCCGTGAGTTGGGCCTCTGCATGTATTGCGGAGGTGACCAACACACTGTGGAGCGTTGCCCGCGGAAAGCCAGTCGGCGGGGTCCGCGAATCGCTGTAGGGAGCCTCGCGGATCCCAACCGGTTAGACTCTCTCACTCAATTAAAGCTGCCCATCCGTTTTTGCCACAATCCCACTGGGCACCTCACCCACGCACTGGTGGATTCGGGCGCAGAGGGCAGCTTCATTTCACAAGGCCTGGCAACCCGATTGGGCATCCGCTGTCAGGCATTAAAACACCCCATCTCCCTGGTCCATCTCTCCCGTGCCTCCCTTGGGAGAGTTTCTCACCAAACCATGCCTGTCCCAGTCATCATCTCAGGGAACCACCGGGAGGAGATGGTATTTTACGTCCTGCCCAACTCTGTGTCGCCCGTCATCCTGGGGTATCCCTGGCTACGCCTCCACAACCCTGTCCTGGACTGGAGGTCCGCTGGGGTATCGGCATGGAGTACCTTCTGTATGGGCACCTGCCTTCAGTCCGCTGCCTGCTCCCCATCCGCGGCTCCCCCTGTGGCGGATACAGCACCTCCGAACCTGTCACTGGTGCCTCCAGAATTTCACGACCTGGGTATGGTATTTAGCAAATCGAAAGCTATGTCTCTTCCCCCGCATCGACCATATGACTGTGCCATCAACCTCCGCCAGGGGGCTCCCCTGCCATCTGGTCGGCTCTACAGCCTGTCGGCGCCGGAGAAGGAGACCATGAATACATACCTGAAGGAATCTCTGAGCGCTGGGATTATTCGCCCATCGTCGTCACCCGTGGGGGCAGGGTTTTTCTTTGTCGGGAAAAAGGACGGATCCCTCCGCCCCTGCATAGACTACCGAGCGCTGAATGACATCACTGAGAGGGACCGTTACACCCTGCCCCTCATGGACACTGCCTTTCACTCCCTCCAGGGGGCGACCTGGTTTACCAAGCTGGATTTACGCAGCGCTTACCACCTCGTCCGGATCCGGGAGGGAGATGAATGGAAGACAGCCTTCCGTACCCCGAACGGCCACTTTGAGTATCTCGTCATGCCGTTCGGGCTGACCAACGCTCCTGCCGTCTTTCAGCGCCTCATTAATGACGTCCTCCGGGATTTCATCGGCCTTTTTGTGTTCGTCTACCTGGATGACATCCTTATCTTCTCCAGGTCCAGGGACGAGCACCAGGTCCATGTGAGGCGGGTCCTCCAAAGACTGCTGGAGAATCGTCTGTACGTGAAGGCTGAGAAATGCGAATTCTACGCTAGGACCACATCCTTCCTGGGATTCATCATCGCTCAAGATCAGGTGCTCCCAGACCCAGAGAAGGTGAAGGCGGTGGTGGAGTGGCCTACTCCCGCATCCCGGAAGCAGGTGCAACAGTTTGTTGGCTTCGCCAATTTTTACCGCCGCTTTGTCCCAAATTTCAGCTCGATCGTCGGACCGCTGACCCGCCTCACGTCCCCGAAGGTCCCGTTCCGGTGGACTGAAGAGGTCGCTGCTGCCTTTAGGGCGCTGAAGGCGGAGTTCTCCTCCTCCCGGGTCCTTCGCCAGGTTGACCCCGCGCTGCAGTGCATTGTGGAGGTGGACGCATCGGACACGGGAGTGGGAGCAGTGTTATCCCAGCGGTCACCTGACGATGGCGCCAAACGGCCGTGCGCCTTCTTCTCCCGGCGCCTGTCCCCGGCGGAGAGGAACTACGATGTGGGGGACAGAGAGCTCCTGGCCATTAAACTCGCCTTACAGGAGTGGCGCCACTGGCTAGAGGGGGCGGACCTGCCGTTTGTGGTCCTGACGGACCACAAGAACTTAGAGTATTTACGATCTGCCAAGCGCCTGAATGCCCGCCAGGCGCGCTGGTCTTTGTTCTTCGCCAGGTTCCGCTTCTCGATCACCTTCAGGCCGGGCTCCAAAAACGGCCTGCCTGACGCCCTCTCTAGGCAGTTCACCCCCGTGGAGGCTGAGGAGACGCCCCACACTATCCTGCCCAGGTCGTGCGTCCTCGGTGCCATCTCTTGGGACATTGAAGACAAGATCCGGAAGGCGCAGGAGGTGGAACCTGATCCTGGCGGCGGACCGGAGGGAAGACTGTTCGTCCCATCTGCGGTCCGAGGAGAGGTCATCCACTGGCTCCACACCTCCCGGCTCACCTGTCATCCCGGCACCTCTCGGATGATCAGCCTCCTCCAACGGTCCTTTTGGTGGCCAGGCCTGCGGAGGGATGCAGCCCGCTACGCCCGGGCTTGCCCAATCTGTGCCACCAGCAAGTCGGGAAATGCCCCCCCAGCGGGTCTGCTCCAGCCTCTGCCCGTCCCCGGCAGGCCCTGGTCGCACATCGCACTGGACTTCGTCACCGGACTCCCCGTTTCCAACTCCTTTGACACCGTCCTGACCATTGTGGACCGTTTCTCCAAGGCTGCGCACTTCATTCCCCTGCGAGGTCTCCCTACTGCCCTGGAGACGGCGGGCCTCCTCGTCCAACACGTGGTCAGGCTGCACGGGATTCCGGTGGACGTGGTCTCGGACCGGGGTCCCCAATTTTCATCCGAGGTTTGGAGATCCTTTTGTAACGTCATCGGAGCCAAGGTGAGCCTCTCCTCCGGCCATCACCCCCAGTCTAACGGGCAGTGTGAGAGGACCAATCAGGAGCTGGAGGCTGCGCTCCGCTGTGTTACTAGATCCAAGCCGACGTCCTGGAGCAACCATCTCGCCTGGGTGGAGTATGCCCACAACACCGCCCGCTCTTCTGCAACGGGGATGTCCCCCTTCAAGGCGTCCCTGGGTTACGACCCCCCGCTGTTTCCAGCGCAGGAGAACGAGGTGACTGTCCCCTCTGTTAGGGCGCACCTTAGGCAGTTCCGCTCCACCTGGGCTGCCGCGCGTCATGCGCTTTTACGCACGGCGGAGCGCAACAGGACCGTGGCGGACCGGCACAGAAGACCTGCCCCGGCGTACAGAGTTGGGCAACTCGTGTATGTGTCTACCCAGGACGTCACATTAAAAGGCGAGAGGAGGAAGCTGGCACAGCGATTCATGGGTCCCTTTCCCATCACCCTCCGCA